>CM060107.1:0-42500 GCA_030522415.1 Channallabes apus
AGCATTAGCATCGCTAGTGTCTTTATCTGCAGCCTCGAAGCGAGCATAGAAGGTGTTGAGCTCGTCTGCCAGTGCCGCGTCCGCGTTCGTCATACCGGATGCTGGTGCTTTATAGTCCGTTATTGTTCTCAGTCCCTGCCACAGGCTCTTAGAGTCACTCTGTTGAAGCTGTGACTCTAGTTTTCTCCCGTAGCACTGCTTCGCCTCTTTCACCGCCTTCCGGACGTTATATGACGCAGCCTTGTACGGTTCCATGTCCCCCGACGCAAGTCCCGTGTTGTAGGCAGCTGTGCGAAATCTCAGAGCGTCACGGATGGTTTTATCCACCCACGGCTTCTGGTTGGGAAACGTTCTGATAGTCTTTTTCTCTACCGTATCGTCTGCCAGCTTTTCAATAAATCCCACAACCGCTTCCGTAAACACGCTGACATCATCATTGGAGCTGTTTCTGAACATGTCCCAGTCTGCGTCATCGAGTGCGTCCTGTAACGCGGCCACCGATTGGTCCGTCCAGCGCGCGACCTCCCTCTGAGCCGGCACTTCCTGTTTCAGCCTTTGTTTATATTTTGGCATGAGGAAGATGGAGGCGTGGTCGGATTTACCAAACGCTGGACGAGATTGTGCCTTGTAACCATCTTTGACCATGGTATAACAATGGTCCAGTGTCCTTTCGCCCCTGGTGGGGCAGGTGATGTGCTGATAAAAGTTCGGCGCTGCGCGTTTGAGGTTGGCACTATTAAAATCCCCCGCAACAATGAGCGCAGCGTCCCGGTGTTGTGTCTGGTGCTGTGTGAGCTCGCATAAGGCCTTGTCTGTGTCTGCTTGTGGAGGAATGTAAACGGCACTGATTTTGACCGATGTGAACTCCCGTGGAAGATAAAATGGACGACACATGATGGACAGTAGTTCCAGGTTTGGTGTGCAGGAGCGTGTAAGAGGAACAACGCTCGCGCTGTTGCACCAGCTGTTGTTCACCATTAAGCACACGCCGCCTCCCCTTGACTTCCCCGAGTCCCGCGTCCTGTCCATGCGGTGAACCGAGAAGAACTCGGCCGGCTGTATGGCGTGGTCTGGCACCGCTGGGTTCAGCCATGTCTCGGTGAAGCAGAGGAGATTGCAGTCCCGAATGTCTCTCTGGAACTTTATCCTGGCCCTGAGGTCATCGAGTTTGTTCTCCAGTGACTGGACGTTGGCGAGCAGGATGCTAGGCAGAGGTGTGCGGTGTGCACGGGCTCTGAGCCGGTTCCTCACACCAGCTCGTCTCCCTCGGGTCTGTCGCTTCGCGTGGCGTCCATTGTTCTCCCTCAGGATCTCACTCGGCCAGCTCGGATCCGGAGTTAAAAACGTCGAATTGTGAGTACATTGTATACCAATAGAAACAAGAGTGTCTCTATCATACCTAATGTACTCAATGGTGGTGATTTTGCCGATTTTAAAACACTGAAAACTAACTTAAAGAACAAAAACAAAGAAAAGGTGGTCGGAGCAGTCGTGACGGCAGCCGAACTCACCGGCGCCATCTTGGATCACAATCACTAACCATTAAAATGTTATATTTTTTTTGTAATTAAACACGAAAATATTAATTATATTTTCTTTATACATATTTCCATTATATATATATATATATATATATATATATATATATATATATATATATATATAATTTAAAGCTATTTATTCATTTGTCTTTTATTTCCTTACTTACTAACTAGCGAATGCTTTTTTAGGGCTCTAAAAACTACAACAGTATGAGTGACAATGCAATAGGACGTGTGAGTTGACGCCCTTACACCGGTCACACACACACACACACACACACACAATATATATATATATATATATATATATATATATATATATATATATATATATATATATATATATATTCGTGTTTAATTAAATTCTTAAATCATCGTGTTCACCCATGCACTGAAAAAAAGAACTTGTAAGATTTACTTGATAAAATCCTCGTAACAATTTGGACACATATGGCGCTTTTCCACTGCATAGTACGACACGACACGGTTCAGTTCTACTCACATTTGGGGGGCTTTCCACTGGGAACAGTACATAGTACCTGGTCCTTTTTTTAGTACCACCTCAGCCGAGGTTCCAAGCGCGCCGAACCGTTACCAAAACGTGACGTGTAAACTCTGCTGGTCACTGATTAGCCGGAGAAAATCGTCATTACTGCGTCACCGAACTTGCGACACGAGACACAACAGAACCAATATATTTAGAACAGCCAGAGAAGGATCGCACACACCTTTTTGTATTAACCGTCAGCCTCTTTTGAAACAAACTCCTTCGTCTCGCTGTTAAAAACACCCACATGCCGAGAATGAAGAACACCATGCCGTCAATATGCTCCATTGTTGTGTGTGTGTTTGTGGCGCGCTTACGATGACGTCACGGCAATAGCGGCGCCGCCGCGCGAGTAATCCCGCCCACGCTAAAGCGTTACTACAGATGTCGCCATTAAAAACCCGCATTTCGAGAAAAGGGATCCCGTGACTTGCCGCGGCTTTGCGCGGCTGCGTGCGGGAAGCTGTGAACATGCCCTTCATTACCTGTAGGGGGCAGTCGTGTTTCAGT
This sequence comes from Channallabes apus, assembly GCA_030522415.1. NCBI lineage: Eukaryota > Metazoa > Chordata > Actinopteri > Siluriformes > Clariidae > Channallabes > Channallabes apus. The sequence goes on from CM060107.1 coordinate 2,599, forward strand.
CTGAAGTATTGTGTGTCTACTGAAGCCGAAAATGTGTGCAAATTAAACTGCGCATGCGTGTTTGGAGTCGCTGTGCCCGCGCTGTGTATCAGTCGGTTGGGAATCATCACGGAGGTTACAACACGGCGTGGCTGCAGCTGGAGTTTGTCCTGTTCGAGGTAAGTTTAGCTTTCTTTTTTGGATGTGATTCTCGCTTTCATGACTCCCAATTAATGTTCATCTTAATCTCAGAATGTACAATTAGCAATTTCAGTTTTTAATAGTGTGGAGATTCACAAAACACCGTTTTCGTGTAAAAACCTGAACCTACGGAGCCCCCATGGGTCCTGTGGTAAATAAATAAATAAATAAAATAATAACGAACCGAGCGTGCGGATTAATACACCGAGATGTGTGTTTCTTACCCCCACCCCGAGTGAAAACGGCGTGTTCAGACAAAGGCTCGCCAGTTAGATGCCATTTCTGAACAAACTGAGTCGTGTGTGTTAAAGCATTAAATGGTAAAAGAGCACCAGCAATAAACGTTTTTTTTTCTGAAGCCGAAATTTATTAATGAGTTACGAGTAAAGAACCTGTACATATGTTCATACAGTATTGACAGCAGCTCTAATTTACTGCGGTAAAGCCAGCCGCGGTTCAGAAAAACACGGTCAAGCCAGCCACGATTGATTTTAGTGCGCGCGCATATTACAGTGATTACGGTAGTTTCATGAACAACACAGAGAGAATGCCCCATATCTGAAAAATGCTGCAGTAAAATAGTTTCATATGTGGTGTGTATATAGTATGGGACGTCCTGAATAAGAACTGATCATTGTTTTTTTCTACTTATTAGAAATGGGGTCTTTATACCCCTTTAAAGTGTAGTAATGTCCAATATCTCAAAAATGCTGCAGTAAAATAGTTTCATATGTGGTGTGTATATAGTATGGGACGTCCTGAATAAGAACTGATCATTGTTTTTTTCTACTTATTAGAAATGGGGTCTTTATACCCCTTTAAAGTGTAATAATGTCCAATATCTGAAAAATGCTGCAGTAAAATTGTTTCATATTTGGTGTGTATATAGTATGGGACGTCCTGAATAAGAACTGATCATTGTTTTTTTCTACTTTTTTTTTTTTATCATATAATGTGTGTACATTATATGGGATAAAAACTGACCATGGCGTTTTATACTTACTAGAATTTATTTTTTCATAGGTCTCTGAAGTGAAATAAAGGCATTTTATTTAACTTTTTTTCCCCATTGTGAACATTTGTTTATTTGACCTCTCTTCCAAAGCAGACGTTAATCCTCATTATAGAAAACATTCATTGAAGAATAACTGCTACTTTTGAACAGTAAAACAAAATAAAAATCAATTCTGGTATTTAGAAAGACTAAATACATTATTTTGTCTGTTTTCTACGAATTCTGCTGTAACTTATCTACATAAAACAATTATTTGAATGGTGAATATTTAAGAAAAATATTGTAACAGACAACCGTCAAAGTCACCAATAAATAACACGGATATTAAAGCAGAAATGCAAATAAATAAGCAAGTAAAAATTGACGAGCATGTTGTATTATCTCTCAGTCCTGGGCGTCTAAATGAAAAGCGCTCTGAAAGCGCGTTGTCTCTGTGTCGGTCCTGAAACTACCGTAATCACTGTAATATGTGCGCACACTAAAATCAATCGCGGCTGGCTTGACCGCAGTTCTAATTTGTCTAAATCGCATTGCAGACAAAAAAATAAGTCGAGTCATCCTGTGACCCTGCATGCTTAATCTTTCCACACATGATTCTTGCTTCTTACTTTTTCCTTAATCCCTCGCTGATCTATCTTGTATTTTTCTAACGGTGTCAGAAACTTTGTGTTAGTAGCACTGCTTGACATGCTTGATGCCTTCCTCTTTTGTAATTTGCTTTGGATAAAGGCAAACTTACAAAAGATGAAGAAATGCCTAAATGTAGTTGTACGAATAAAAGATTATGTAATGATACAAAGTAAATATTTTCACAGAAACAAAGCGTAAAGATGAGACGTGAATCTGAAGAGGATCTCTTTGATGATTGCCTGGTAAAGCATTGTTTTCTTATTAATTATACAATTGATTAATACCTTGAATATAGTGTTTGTTGTATTGGACAGAAGCATATAAATGCAAATGAATATATAAATATGAGTAATTATTGAACGAATTTTCATGTTTGGACTAACCCTTTAAATACAAACTCAGCATTCATCATAGGATTTCCTGACACTGTAAAGGTGCAGAGTAATCTATGTAGTGTAGCCATCTCATGCCATGTTTTACAATGTTTTAGTGATGCAAGATTATTGCTAAAGCAATTTAACCCAAGTTTAACAATCTGAAGTATATGAAGTGATGGTCATTTTTTATTATCAATTATTTGTATTATTTTTTTTTCTCTGTGAAATGAAGTCAGCACAGGTTGAAGCAATTCAGATTTTTTTTTTTGTTTCTCAAAATAAATTATTTATTTTCTTGTACATTTTATGCAGGGGGACAGACGAAGTGATGCCAGTATGCACCTTCTTAAAATCCTTGTCGTCTGTGCTGTTGAAGGGGAAGGACCAGTTGGTGTATCCATAATCCTTGAAGGAGAGGAAATTTTGCAAGAATGTGGCAATAGCTCCGAGCACTGCGCTACACATTTGAGCTATTTTCAGAAAGTTCTTCTAGAACTTGATGGGATTAAGCTATCACCAAAAGTGCAAGCTTTAAAGATGAAGTTATCTTAAAACATTTGATTTGGCTTGACTACAAGTCTTTACATGTTGTGTTTACATGTTCAGCTTAATGTTTTAATGCGTTATGGTTTCAATGGCATACTTTTAAGTGCACTAGTCCAGAGTGCTGATTTGAATGTTGCAACTTCACTGCTTCCGAGGGCTATTACGTTTTAACGTTTATTCTACAGTTTGTTTAATGTATTTTCTGCTGTATTTTATTTCTAAATGAATGCTGTATTTTATTTATTTATTATTTTACACAATTTTGTTTAAAACAAGTATTTCAGGCCCTGGTGCCGTGCAGTTTTTTTCTATGGATGCAAAATTTAGCTGAATGCACTTTTATTAAAAAGACAACTTGGATCTAGACTGTGAATGTCACAAATATTTGGTAATGTTGGTGAATAAACTGTTTAATTATATTTTAGTTGTGTGATTTATGAAAGATATAGATGAAATAATTACTTAAGTTTCTTTCCAAAACATAAATTAGCAATGTTTACATTATTATAGGGAGTAATATAAATTGATAAAACCAAGTTAAGGGAAAATCTCACAAAACAAAATGATAGTAATTTCATAAAATTAAGGTTCCTGCAACTTTACTTGATTATTTTAAATAAATCTAATTTGTGCACTAAATATAATTATGTAACTTTTACTTGATTTCTTTTATTGTTAATTTAATTAAGTAAATTTTACCTGACAATTACGGGTGAGTTTTACTTAGGCTGAATCACAATTCTATTTTCTTCCCCTTGTCCCTTGAAACGAAGTGGAAAGGGGAAGGGTATAAATATTTCCCCTAAGACATGGGACAACACTGTTATACGTCGTCATACGTTGTCGCTGGTTCCTAATGTTACGTCAGAGGACATGCGCCGATGTTTATCACACATTCCAATAAGAGAGAGATTACTCACTCCCAAAGGTTTTTTGCGCCGTATTTCGAATTTTAAAAAAGTTGCTCATTTTCACCACGAACACGGATGAGTCTTCGGGTTTCCTCAGCCGTCCATATACAGAATATAAATTACAAAACTGTGGTCACGTTGCAATAAGTAAGAATAGTGTAAGCAAAACAATAGTTTTAATGCCGTGCTACCAGTGGTGTCAAAAGTATTCACATTCATTACTTGAGTAGAAGTATAGATACTAGGGTTCAAAAATACTTCTTTAGAAGTTGAAGTATCACCCCAAGCTTTTTACTTAAGTAAAAGTTTAAAAGTACTGGTTTAAAAACTACTTAAAGTATAAAAGTAAAAGTACCGTGAGGGGGAAAAAAAGCATTAAGGTCTCGCGTTCTGATCATGCAACGGGGGGGGGGCGTTGTGCGCGTTCTAATCATGCACAGGGGGGGGGCGTTGTGCGCGTTCTGATCATGCAACGGGGGGGGGGGGGGCGTTGTGCGCGTTCTGATCATGCAACGGGGGGCGTTGTGCGCGTTCTGATCATGTGACGGGGGGGGGGGGGCGTTGTGCGCGTCCTGATCATGTGACGGGGGGCGTTGTGCGCGTTCTGATCATGTGACGGGGGGGGGGCGTTGTGCGCGTCCTGATCATGTGACGGGGGGGGGGGGGCGTTGTGCGCGTTCTTATCATGCGACCGGAGGGGTTGCGCGTTCTGATCATAAAAATAGAGTAACGAGGCTGTTTTTAAAAAGTAAGGAGTAGAAAGTACAGATAATTGCTTAAAAATGTAAGGAGTAGAAGTAAAAAGTCGGCTGAAAAATAATTACTCCAGTAAAGTATAGATACCCAAAATTTCTACTTAAGTAAGGTAACGAAGTATTTGTACTTCGTTACTTGACACCTCTGCGTGCTACTGAACTTTCATATTTGTTTGTAGCATGCAGTAAAGTGTATGTGACATAAAAATGTATATTTGTAATATTGTGCAATATGTGCTATCCGCTAGCAAACTTTAGCGATTTTTTTTGCAAACGTTTCTTTACAGAACATCACCATAAACACAAACACAAGACTAAAGGTAATATACATATAATGAAAACTTGTCATAAAAATCTTTATTTATGGCAAAAATGACTTCACATTTATGGGTCTGTTTGCTCGAGTGAGCAGCCATGTTGAAAACTTCGCTTAGCCCTTTGTTTGAAGTGAGGTCCTGAAAAATCTTCGTTTGGAGGGCTATCTGGCCCTTCCCCCCTCCCCCTACACCTCCAACCAAAAGAGAAATGAGACACCACTACCCCTGCACGTGAACGCGTCAAATGGAAGGGTAGGGGGAAGGGTTGGGATTCAGCCTTAATATTGGAGCAATAAAATTTACTTAAAATCTGTGTCCAAATTGTTATGAGGATTTTATCAAGTAAATCTTACAAGTTCTTTTTTTCAGTGCATGGGTGAACACGATGTTTTAAGAATTTATATATATATATATATATATATATATATATATATATATATATATATATTGTGTGTGTGTGTGTGTGTGTGTGTGTGACCGGTGCAACTCACACGTCCTATTCCATTGTCATTCATACTGCCGTAGTTTTTAGAGCCCTAAAAAAGCATTCGCTAGTAAGTAAGTAAATAAAAGACAACTGAACATTTTGATTGGCTGTGCCTTTCCCTGCCATCATGTGATAGACGATTGGCTGCGTTCAGACACAAGCAACGCCAAATGCAGTGCACTCACATTCAGTACAGCAGGCCAGGATATAGTCTGTGAATACGGACGTAAAACTAACAGCAGTTTAAACAGCTAAATGTAAAAGTATAAATATGATCCCTGTCAGTCTCCTAATCTAGTGACTGTTTGTCAGAAATCAGTATTGTGAAAGAAATTGATAAACTAATATACTAATATTGCCATATGGCTAGAATTTTGTTGACACCAATAGACAATCCACTTCAGAAAAATAGTTTTTAAAATGCATTCACTTACTTGGCGAACATTAATGATTTGATTCGAGGTTTGCACACTAAGACTCAGAAAAAGTGAAATAAAATGATTGCTGTTTAAATGGCATGTGTTTATCCTGTTTTGTCAGGTAACAGAACCTAAACACCTGTGCTGTATATCAGACAGCGATGGAGAGAGTGTAGATTACACACAGGTGCTCTCTAGTCATTAGCACTCATCAGGCAATGTCTATGGCCAACTGACTGCACTCAGACCAAAGGGGGCTGAATAATTACACACACCCCACTTTTCAGTTATTTATTTGTAAAAAAAAAAAATGTTTGAAATCATGTATGATTTTCATTCCACTTCTCGCGTGTACACCACTTTGTATTGGTCCTTCACGTGGAATTCCAATAAAATTGATTCATGTTTGTGGCTGTAATGTGACAAAATGTGGAAAAGTTCACGGGGGGCGAATACTTTTGCAAGCCACTGTAGTTGTCCTGAGATTTAACATTGTTACCAATAATAGGCTGAGGCATTCTCTGTCCATGCTCATAAGGAATCCCTCAATGTTTTTCAATTAGGGGACAGAAGCAGATCAGCCATGTTGTAGTTCAGGTGAAGAGGCGAGTTCACAGGAGGTCAATCTGAATGTTGATTATACAGTATATAACATATAATATGTGTGCGTGTATTATACATGTTGATTATACTAATATTTAGCATTATGAGGAGTGATAGGCTGAGGATGTAAGTGATTCATTAGTGATTTTGGCAAAAGTTTTGAACTGACATTTCACTTTTTTGTCACGCTATTTCATCAGGTGGCAATGCTGTCCGGTCCTAGTGCAGTCAGAGGGGAAGAGTTAGGGTCAAAGCCATTGTTCACCCCCAAAAAAACTTTACTCACTATTTACTCCTTAAGTGGTTCCAAACTTTAATGATTTTCTTTATTTTGTTGAATACAAAATAAGATATTGGGGAAAAAAGCTGAAAACATTGACTTCCGTAGCAGGAAAAACAAATACTATGTAAATCAATGATTACAGGTTTTCAGCATTCTACAAAATATCTTCTTTAGTGTTTATCAGAAGAAAAAAAGAACAGCCTGGACAATATTGATGTCAAACAAATATGCCAGCGGTTTATTTTTGTTAACGAGAGGCGAAGGCATGTTTTTGTCTCCTTCATATAGGAGCAATAGGCATTGAGCTGTTGTGTGGTACTCTACCTAGTAGTTCATGTTTAGATGTAATCTACTTTTATATATATACAGATGATTGAGATGTTTCATTTGCACTAGGGCTCAATAAAGAATAGTTTTTATTTTATTAAAGACTATCTTTTTGTCAGTTATGAAACATTCCTTTAACTTTACACTATTCCTTAATTTAACTTAATGAATTGCATTTCGAGTGGATTAATATAAATCGAAGCATTGCTAGTATTAATGTAAAGTGATTTCGCACCATATTAAGAAAAACATGTATTCAGTGGACATAGTTGGGGTGGGAGGTTGGTAGGTGGATGGGGCAGGGGGTTGGGGGTTGGTGGGTGGAAAAGGGGATTGGGGGATGGGGTATTAGTTGGAGTCATAGGTAGCAAACCTACGCCCTTGTGTGTGTGTGTGTGTGTGTGTGTGTGTGTGTGTGTGTGTGTGTGTGTATATATGGAAATATAATTAATATTTTCGTGTTTAATTACAAAAAAAAAAAACATTTTAATGGTTAGTGATTGTTGCAGACATTTACACTATTTTTGAGAACTATTAAGTTCTCCTTCAACGTGTCATAGCCGATAACTGCCCCTTTGAAGCCTTTGAATGGTGTTAAAAATACTTGCAAAACAAGTATTGCAGCCATACATTGGAGGGAACTTCTGAGGTGGTCAGTGATTGATGGCACGGTCGGTTGGAGGGGGTTGTGATCACACCTATAGATCTTTTGTTCTAGGCTATCGGTCAAATATCTCTCCACTTGGAAGCAAAAACATGCAAGGGATTTCAGCATCTCGACGCACATACTAAGCTGTTTATAAAGTAGACACTGTTTGTTTTTTCATTTTGTAATCTTTCCCGTGTTTACCGTGTACTGTACAATGTATATTCATTTTTTAATGAATTACTGTAAATAAACTACACATTCCGTTGATTTACCAGAAATGACTTTTCTGTTTTTTGTGTGTGCTAAACTAAACTTCAGGGTCAAAGTAATAGCGATTTTATTTGAAAAGTATTATATATTTACAATGCTGATAAGTTCAAGCTTAGATTCATATATAAACTGCTTCAAAGTCTTTCCGTGACCGCTGAAATCCGACAGACGCAGGGCTCAAGGGAGGTGTGTCTGTGTGTGTGTGTGTGTGTGTGTGTGTGTGTGTGTGTGTGTGTGTGTGTGCGCGTGTGTATGTGTGCGTGTGCGCTGTAGCCTGTCCTATTTTCAGCGGATTTTTCCCCTACCGCAGATCAGTTTATCAACTTGTAATATATACATTTTAGGAATATATTAACATGTGCAGACATTTAAGGGTGCGCTGCCCTCTCTTGCCCCTGCGTAGAGCCTACACACACACACACACACACACACACACACACACACACATCTATCTATCTATCTATCTATCTATCTATCTATTATATAAATACACATTTGGAATCTGCATCTACATTTTCTGTTACAAGTATAGAATTAGGTTCAGCTGAGACTCATGATCAATGGTGTTAGGGTACTTATGTAGTGATAATTAGTTTCAGCCAAATCATTAAAACTAACAATGGACTATAGCACTCTTGAGAGGGGATATGAAGGTGTTATTCATTTATTTATTCTCTACAAGGGTGCGAACTACAGTACACAGACCACAAACTGTAACTTTCTCTTATACTACTATAAAAATTCTAAATATAAACAAACAACATACAGCTTTTTTTCCTCAGAGGTAAACGGAAAAGTGAAGTTGTTCAGCTGTTTACTGTCACTGCAGCTTCTTCAAAGTCTTCCCACTCCGTGACCACTGAAATCCGACACGACACCACGTTAGGCTGCGTCTTGACTCATTTGTATACCGACGGTGATTGGATGTTTCCCGAGGGCTCAGGGGAGTGTGTGTGTCTGTGTGTGTGTGTCTATGTGTGTGCGTGCGCGCGGGTACTTGTTCTACTGTTATAAAAACTCTAAATATAAACAAACAAAATACAGCTTTTTTTTCAGAGGTAAACGGAAAAGTGAAGATGTTCAGTGTCACTATGCAGATGTTACACTCAGTGGAGTTACCGAAATCATTGGTTTAGTCCTCATTGAGTTGCCACACATCATTTCCACATTTCACTCGCTTTTATTCCTCTTATGTGAACATAAACAGTGAAACATTCCACAGGTTTATAATACACCGCGGCCAAGTGAACCACGTTCCCGTCGAACGAAACGAGGCATAATCGTGGTGTTTGCTTCGGTTATGACACACCATAGTTTATTACCTGCTGTGGTAGATCTGAATATTTATTCAAACACAATAATAAAGCTTTATATCCTCAGGAGGGCTCAGTACATTGTTTTAGCGATAGTTTCACGGAAGCGAGTTCAGAACTAATCTAACCAAACCAAAAAAAAAAAAAACATCCGAAGCTTCAAATAGAATGAACGAACTAATGAAATTGATATATATGTAATTGATATACTGTATATACAGACGTGTGTGTGTCATTTTAATTCAAATGAACATTTTAATGCTTTCTGATACACTTATCAACTTATCCACATACACTTATCAACATAAACTCTCCGTGCACGCACACACAATCTCTAAAAAATTAATATTAATAACATACATATACAAATAAACAAATGTAGGTGTAATAAAAGTAGTCGTGATGTCAGTACTCGCCCAGCAAACCAGCCTTTTGCAGCGGCTTAAAACGTATGAATTATCTTCAAATATACAAAAAAAAAGCGAAAAGACACTTGATTATTATGCATAGGTTATTTGTTTAATTCAAAAAGTTCATAAAAACACTTTAAAACGAGAGAAAAACTGTTAAAATCCTCGTTCGCCTTCTCAGCGTTAGGTAGCGAGTGACGTCATGATTTGAATCTGCGCGCCACCGGGGAAACATAGGGAAACTGACTTTCCCGGACCACCGGCTTTTAGATAAAGTAGTTCTATGCGCCATCTGGCGGATATTCAGTGAAGCACAACACATTTATTTAAAATTCCCGAATGTTGCCTCCGGCAAGTCGCGGCAAGCCGCGCGCTAAATTGTGGCATACCGCGGGAAAACACGCAGGGTTTTAAGGGCGACATCTGTACACTGCAGTGGAAGAGCAAACCGAGCCAAACCGAAGTGAGTTGAACTAAACCGTGTTGTGCCGTTCTATGCAGTGGAAAAGAGGCAATAGATTTTAAATAAATTTTATTGCTCCAATATTAAGGCTGAATCCCAATTCTACCCCTTCCCCCTACCCTTCCATTTGACGCGTTCACGTGCAGGGGTAGTGGTGTCTCATTTCTCTTTTGGTTGGAGGGGTAGGGGGAAGGGGAAGGGCCAGATAGCCCTCCAAACGAAGATTTTTCGGGACCTCACTTCAAACGAAGGGCTAAGCGAAATTTTCAACATGGCCGCTCACTCGAGCAAGCAGAGACATAAATGTTAATTTTTGCCATTAATAAAGATTTTTATGACAAGTTTTCATTATATGTATATTACCTCTTGTCTTGTGTTTGTGTTTATGGTGATGTTCTGTAAAGAAACGTTTGCAAAAAAAAATGTTTGCTAGCGGATAGCACAGATTGCACAATATTGCAAATATATACTTTTAGTCACATACACTTTACTGCATGCTACAAACAAATATCAAAGTTCAGTATCACGGCAGTTTGCCGAGCATTTGATAACGCATTGTGTGTTTTGCTTACGGCCATATGTGTACATGTAAATGAACGGTCCTTACACTATTCTTACTTATTGCAACGTGACCACAGTTTTGTAATTTGTATTCTGTATATGGACGGCTGAGGAAACCCGAAGGCTCATCCGTGTTCGTGGTGAAAATGAGCAACTTTTTTAAAAATCGAAATACAGTGCAAAAAAACTTTGGGAGTGAGTAATCTCTCTCTTATTGGAATGTGTGATAAACATCGGCGCATGTCCTCTGACGTAACATTAGGAACTAGCGACAACGTATGATGACGTATAACAGTGGTGTAGTGGTGTCCCATTTCTTAGGGGAAAAATTTAAACCCTTCCCCTTTCCACTTTGTTTCAATGGACAAAGGGAAGGGGTAGAAAATTGAATTGGGATTCAGCCTAAGTAAAACTCATCCGTAATTGTCAGGTAAAATCTACTTAATTAAATTAACAATAAAAGAAATCAAGTTAAAGTTACATAATTATATTTAATGCACAAATTAGATTTATTTAAAATAATCAAGTAAAGTTAATTCATTGTTGTATCAGCAGGAACCTTGATTTTATGAAATTACTATCATTTTGTTTTGTGAGATTTTCCCTTAACTAGGTTTTATCAATTTATATTACTCCCTATAATAATGTAAACATTGCTAATTTATGTTTTGGAAAGAAACTTAAGTAATTATTTCATCTATATCTTTCATAAATCACACAACTAAAATATAATTAAACAGTTTATTCACCAACATTACCAAATATTTGTGACATTCACAGTCTATATACAGGTTGTCTTTTTAATAAAAGTGCATTCAGCTAAATTTTGCATCCATAGAAACAACTGCACGGCACCAGGGCCTGAAATACTTGTTTTAAACAAAATTGTGTAAAATAATAATAATAATAATAATAATAATAATAAAGAAATAAAATACAGCATTCATTTAGAAATAAAATACAGTAGAAAATACATTAAACAAACTGTAGAATAAACGTTAAAACTTAATAGCCCTCTGAAGCAGTGAAGTTGCAACATTCAAATCAGCACTCTGGACTAGTGCACTTAAAAGTATGCCATTGAAACCATAACGCATTAAAACATTTTAAGCTGAACATGTAAACACAACATGTAAAGACTTGTAGTCAAGCCAAATCAAATGTTTTAAGATGATAACTTCATCTTTAAAGCTTGCACTTTTGGTGATAGCTTAATCCCATCAAGTTCTAGAAGAACTTTCTGAAAATAGCTCAAATGTGTAGCGCAGTGCTCAGAGCTATTGCCACATTCTTGCAAAATGTCCTCTCCTTCAAGGATTATGGGTACACCAACCGGTTCTTCCCCTTCAACAGCACGGACGACAAGGATTTTAAGAAGGTACATACTGGCATCACTTCGTCTGTCCCCCTGCATAAAATTTACAAGGAAATAAATAATTTATTTTGAGAAACAAAAAAAAATCTGAATTGCTTCAACCTGTGCTGACTTCATTTCACAGAGAAAAAAAAATAATAATAATTGATAATAAAAAATGACCATCACTTCATATACTTCAGATTGTTAAACTTGGGTTAAATTGCTTTAGTAATAATCTTGCATCAGTAAAACATTGTAAAACATGGCATGAGATGACACTCCATAGATTACTCTGCACCTTTACAGTGTCAGGAAATCCTATGATGAATGCTGAGTTTGTATTTAAAGGGTTAGTCCAAACATGAAAATTCGTTCAATAATTACTCAGATTTATATATTCATTTGAATTTATATGCTTCTGTCCAATACAACAAACACTATATTCAAGGTATTAATAAATTGTATAATTAATAAGAAAACAATGCTTTACCAGGCAATCATCAAAGAGATCCTCTTCAGATTCATGTCTCATCTTTACTCTTTGTTTCTGTGAAAAAATTTACACTGTATCATTACATAATCTTTTATTCGTACAACTACATTTAGGCATTTCTTTATCTTTTGTAAGTTTGCCTTTATCCAAAGCAAATTACAAAAGAGGAAGGCATCAAGCATGTCAAGCAGTGCTACTAACACAAAGTTTCTGACACCGTTAGAAAAATACAAGATAGATCAGCGAGGGATTAAGGAAAAAGTGAGTAGCAAGAATCATGTGTGGAAAGATTAAGCATGCAGGGTCACAGGATGACTCGACTTATTTTTATTGTCTGCAATGCGATTTAGACAAATTAGAGCTGCTGTCAATACTGTATGAACATATGTACAGGTTCTTTACTCGTAACTCATTAATAAAGTTCAGCTTCAGAAAAAAAACGTTTATTGCTAGTGCTCTTTTACCATTTAATGCTTTAACACAGTTTGTTCAGAAATGGCATCTCACTGGCGAGCCTTTGTCTGAACACACCATTTTCACGAGGGGTGGGGGTAAGAAACACACATCTCGGTGTATTAATCCGCACGCTCGGTTCGTTATTATTTTATTCATTGATTTATTTACCACAGGGCCCCTGGGGGGCTCCGTAGGTTCAGGTTTTTACACGAAAACGGTGTTTTGTGAATCTCCACACTATTAAAAACTGAAATATTGCTAATTGTACGTCCTGAGATTAACATTAATTGGGAGTCATGAAAGCGAGGATCACATCCAAAACAGAAAGCTAAACTTACCTCGAACACGACAAACTCCAGCTCCAGCCACGCCTACCTCCGTGATGATTCCCAACCGACTGATCCACAGCGCGGGCACAGCGTCTCCAAACACGCATGCGCGGTTTAATTTGGACACATTTTCGGCTTCAGTAGACACACAATACTTCAGACTGAAACACGACTGCCCCCTACAGGTAATGAAGGGCATGTTCACAGCTTCCCGCACGCAGCCGCGCAAAGCCGCGGCAAGTCACGGGATCCCTTTTCTCGAAACGTGCGTTTTTAATGGCGACATCTGTAAATGGTGTCTTATTCACCCTGAACCAAGATGGCGCCGGTGAGGTCGGCTGCTGTCACGACTGTTCCGACCTACTTTTCTTTGTTTTTGTATTTTAAAGTAATTTCCAGTAACTTTAAACTGGCAAACTCATCACCATTGAGTACATTAGGTATGATAGAGACACTCTTGTTTCGATTGGTATACAATGTACCCACAATTCAATGCTTTTAACTCCGGATCCGAGCTGGCCGAGTGAGATCCTGAAGGAGAACAATGGACGCGATGCGAAGCGGCGGCCCTGAGGGAATCGAGCCGGCATCAGGAACAGGCTGAGAGCCCGTGCACACCGCACACCTCTACCTAGCATCCTGCTCGCCAACGTCCAGTCACTGGAGAACAAACTCGATGACCTCAGGGCCAGGAAAAAAGTTCCAGAGAGACGTTCGGGACTGCAACTTCCTCTGTTTCACCGAGACATGGCTGAACGCAGCGGTACCGGACCACGCCATACAACCAGCTGAGTTCTTCTCGGTTCACCGCGTGGACAGGGCGAAGTCAAGGGGAGGTGTGTGCTTAATGGTGAACAACAGCTGGTGCATCAGCGCAAGCGTTGTTCCTCTTACATGCTCCTGCACACCAAATCTGGAACTACTGTCCATCATGTGTCGTCCGTTTTATCTTCCCCGGGAGTTCACATTGGTCATAATAAGTGCCGTTTATATTCCACCACACTGCCCTATTCGAGCTGCATGAGGCGTTCACACAGCACCAGACACAGCACCAGGACGCTGCGCTCATTGTGGCGGGAGACTTTAATAGTGCCAACCTCAAACGCGCAGCGCTGAACTTTCAACAGCATATCACCTGCCCCACCAGGGGCGAAAGGACACTGGATCATTGCTACATGACAGTCAAGGATGGCTACAAGGCACAATCTCATCCAACGTTTGGTAAATCCGACCACGCCACCATCTTCCTCATGCCAAAATATAAACAAAGGCTGAAACAGGAAGTTCCGGTTCAGAGGGAGGTCGCGCGCTGGACGGACCAATCGGTGGCCGCGTTACAGCACTCGATGACGCAGACTGGGATATGTTCAGAAACAGCTCAGATGACGTCAGCATGTTTACGGAAGCGGTTGTGGGATTCATTGGGAAGCTAGCGGATGATACTGTGGAGAAAAAGACTATCAGAACGTTTCCCAACCAGAAGCCGTGGGTGGATAAAACCATCCGCGATGCTCTGAGATCTCGCACCGCTGGCTACAACACGGGACTTGCATCGGGGGTCATAAAACTGTACAAGGCCGCATCATATAACATCTGGAAGTCGGTGAAAGAGGCGAAGCAGTGCTATGGGAGGAAACTAGAGTCACAACTCCAACAGAGTGACTCTAGGAGCCTGTGGCAGGGACTAAGGACAATAACGGACTATAAAGCATCAACATCCGGTATGATGAACGCTGACTGCCACTCTGGCAGACGAGCTGAACACTTTCTATGCTCGCTTCGAGGCTGCAGCTAAAGACGCTAGCGATGCTAATGCTAGCGGCACTAATGCTAGCGGCGCTAATGGCTGCAGACAGGAAGACACTGCCAGCACCGGGAACGCATTCATCATCACCGAGGACGACGTGAGGAGAGCCGTCAAGAGTGTGAACACCAGGAATGCAGCAGGACCAGACGGCATCTCAGGCCGTATGTTCAGAGCCTGCGCAGACCAGCTAGCACCTGTGTTCACTGAGATATTCAACATCTCTTTATCTCAGTCGGTGATCCCCACATCCTTCAAAGAGTCCATCATTGTTCCTGTTCCAAAGAAATCACATCCTGCTTCCCTCAACGATTATCGCCCTGTAGCCCTCACCTCAGTAGTGATGAAGTGCTTTGAACGCCTGGTCAGAGACTTTATCATTTCTTCACTACCTGATACACTCGACCCACTACGGTTTGCATACCGACCAAACCGCTCCACAGACGATGCAATCTCCCATCTTCTCCACACATCACTCACTCACCTGGACACTAGGAAAGGGAATTATGTGAAAATGCTCTTCATCGACTACAGCTCTGCATTTAATACCATAATTCCCTCCACACTCACCACCAAGCTGGAGCACCTGGGACTCAGGATCCTCCCTCACTCTCAGCACTGGAGCCCCCCAGGGTTGTGTTCTGAGCCCCCTGCTGTACGCTTTATACACCTACGACTGTGTGGCCACTACCAACTCCACCGCCGTCATCAAGTTTGCTGACAACACTGTCGTGGTCGGCCTGATCACGAACAACGATGAGACGGCGTACCTGGAGGAGATTGGAAATCTGGAGAACTGTTGCCAGAAGAACAATCTTCTCCTGAACGTCAGTAAGACAAAGGAGCTGATAGTGGACTTTTGTACAAAGCAGGAGAGGAACTACCAGACCCCATCATCAACAGGAGCCCAGTGGAGAGAGTGGACAGCTTCAGATACCTCGGTGTTCACATCATGCAGGACCTGGCATGGTCCTGTCACATCAACACCATGGTAAAAACGGCCCGGCAGCGTTGGACCACCTCAGATGCTTGAGAGACTTCAGACTGCCCTCCAGGGTGCTCAGGAATTTCTACTCCTGCACCATAGAGAGCATCCTGATCAGAAACATCATGGCCTGGTTTGGAAACAGCACCATGCAGGACAGACGAGCTCTACAGAGTGCTTATCATTAATGTTGCACTAAATAAAATACGTAATAAACCCTTGCTATATTTTACCCTGGCCACCGTGTACAAACCCCCGGGGCCATATGGCGATTTTCTTAAAGAATTTGGACATCTGCTATCAGACCTATTGGTTAACTCTGACAAAGTGTTGATAGTAGGAGACTTTAACATTCATGTAGATGATGCTAAAGACGCTTTAGCACTCACATTTATGGATTTACAAAATTCCTTTGGGGTTAAGCAAAATATAATTGGAGCAACTCACCGCTTTAATCATACGCTAGATTTAATTATATCCCATGGTATAGATGTCTCTAATATAGAGATCATACCTCAAAGTGATGATATCACAGATCATCACCTCCTGACATATACTCTACCCATAGAACAGATTAGCTGTGTCTCCCCACGTTATCAATCTGTTAGAAATATGAATCCCACTACTAAAGACAGATTCACAAGTAATCTGCCGGATCTGTCCCAATTTCTTATTAGACCCCTAAATGCAGATGATCTAGATGAAGTGACTAGCAGCATGGGCACTATTCTTACCAGTACATTAGACACTGTTGCTCCCATCAGATTAAAAAAAAGTCAGAGATAAAACATTTGCACCGTGGTACAACAGTCATACTCGCGCCCTAAAGAGAGCAACCCGTAACCTCGAGCGAAAATGGAGGAAAACTAAATTAGAAGTTTTTCGAATTGCGTATAAAGACAGTATGTGCGGCTATAGACAGGCTCTAAAAACTGCTAGGACTGAGCATCTTAGCCAACTGATAGCAAGAAACCAAAACAATCCCAGGTTCTTATTTAGTACAGTGGCTCGCCTAACAAAACCTAAGATGCCCGCAGAGAGTATCCCATCACAGTTTAGAAGTGAAGACTTTATGGACTTCTTTAATGAAAAAATCAATAATATCAGGAAGAAAATAATGGAGGTTCAGCCTCTAATAGTATCTCACGATCCAGTTCAGCCTATAGCTTCACATTTAGATTTTCAGTGCTTTACAGGGATAGGACAGGAAGAGCTGTATAAACTCATCACCTCGGCTAAATCAACAACGTACATGTTAGACCCAATCCCAACCAGATATTCAAAAGAAGTGATGCTTACGGTTGGAGAACCACTTCTAAACATTATTAATTCTTCATTACATCTAGGTCACGTCCCTAAACCTTTCAAGTTAGCAGTTATTAAGCCGCTTCTTAAAAAATCTAATTTGGACGCGAATGAAATAACAAATTACAGACCGATTTCAAACCTTCCGTTCATATAAAAAATACTAGAAAAAGTAGTATCAGCTCAAATTTGCACATTCTTGCAGGATAACAACATCCTTGAAGAATTTCAGTCAGGTTTCAGGCCCCATCATAGCACAGAAACTGCACTAGTTAAGATTACAAACAACTTGTTTTTAGCTTCAGACCAAGGCTGCATCTCATTGCTAGTCCTGCTCGATCTTAGTGCTGCATTCGACACTATAGATCATAATATTCTCATAGATCGCTTACAAAATTATATAGGTATTCAGGGACAGGCATTAAAATGGTTTAGAGCTTACCTGTCTGATCGCTACAATTTTGTAGATCTAAATGGAGAACCGTCTGGTGTAATGCCAGTGAAATATGGGGTCCCACAAGGGTCAGTTTTAGGACCTCTGTTGTTCTCAATATACATGCTTCCCTTGGGTAACATCATAAGAAGACATGGGATTAGTTTCCATTGTTATGCTGATGATACCCAATTATCTCAACTAAACCAGACGAAATACCTAAGTTGTATAGATTAAATGAGTGTGTCCAGGACATAAAAGATTGGATGACCAATAACTTTCTTTTATTAAATTCAGATAAGACAGAGATATTACTTATTGGCCCAAAAACCAGCACACAACAGCTTTCACAATTCAGCCTGCGCTTAGAAGGATGTACTGTTACTACCAGCTCAGCAGTAAAAGACCTGGGCGTAATATTAGACAGTAACTTGTCTTTTGAAAATCACATTTCAAATATCACAAAAACAGCCTTTTTCCATCTTCGAAATATTGCTAAACTTAGGAACATCTTATCCGTATCTGATGCAGAAAAGCTAGTTCATGCATTCATGACCTCCAGACTGGACTATTGTAATGCATTACTAGGTGGTTGTCCTGCATCCTCAATAAACAAGCTTCAGTTAATCCAAAATGCAGCTGCCAGGGTTCTCACTAGATCCAGAAAATATGATCATATAACCCCAATATTATCATCCCTGCACTGGCTACCTGTTCAGTTTAGAATAAATTACAAAATAGTATTACTTACATACAAGGCCTTAAATGGTTTAGCTCCCACATACCTAACCAGTCTTCTGATGCGCTACAATCCACCACGCGCCTTACGATCACAAAGCTCCGGACTTCTGGTAGTTCCCAGAATTTCAAAATCTACAAAAGGGGGTAAGGCTTTTTCATATTTAGCTCCAAAACTTTGGAATAGCCTTCCAGACAGTGTTCGGGGAGCAGACACGGTTTCTCAGTTCAAAAGTAGACTCAAGACGCATCTTTTTAATCTGGCATACACATAACTCATCCCATAATCTCATACTCCAGTACACCTATACCGAATGGCAACTACGCTAATTCTCCCCATCTTTTCTGTATTTCTCTACCCATCCCGAGGCATCGGGAGATTTTGCCAGCTTCAGTAGACAAAGGCCGACCCTGCGTGGTTCCTGAGGCATCCAGAGAAGGACCAGCTCCAGCTGGATTCAGCTTTATGATGGTTGGAGTTACACATGCTGCTCCTGTGCTTCCAGTGATCCAGACCTCATCTGCCCTCTGCACCTACTGACTCGTCCCTATGCTGAACTGGTCTTCATGTCAATTTAAATAATTTCTGTCATATTGAATTTTCACCTGCACAACACACAAGATGTTGTATCATTTCTATCTGTTATCGCCCAAATGAGGATGGGTTCCCTGTTGAGTCTGGTTCCTCTCAAGGTTTCTTCCTAATGCCATCTCAGGGAGTTTTTCCTTGCCACCGTCGCCACCACCCTTGGCTTGCTCATCAGAGAAATTTCATTAATTCGTCTCATTATTATTATCTGCACATTTTTCTCACACATCCACACTTCCAATTATTTTCTTTTCTATTATTATTATTATTTTTTTTTTTTTTTTTTTTGTTAAATTTCTTTAATTTTTGTGAAGCTGCTTTGAGACAATGACCATTGTTAAAAGCGCTATATAAATAAAATTTAATTGAATTGAATTGAATACAGAGGGTGGTGCGTTCAGCCGAACGAATCATCCGCACCGAGCTCCCTGACCTACACTCAATCTACACCAAGCGGTGCTGGACCAAGGCCAGGAAGATCATGAAGGACCTCAGCCATCCCAACAATGGACTGTTCACTCTGTTTCGGTCTGGGAAGCGATTCCGCTCCCTGAAGGCCAACACAGAGAGACTGAGGAGGAGCTTCTTCCCGCAGGCGATAAGATCTCTCAACCACACCACCATACAGAACTAATACAATCTTTTAACATCCATGGACACTATGGACAAATCCACACACATCAACACTCACATCTACACTTACATGTTTACGTTTACACTCTGGACCATTGCACAAAGTCACATTAATAAGGCACCTTAGTAAGACACTTTTTTAATGCATAATTACACACCATCTTCTTTCACCAAATCTCTAAATTTCTTAAATGTTCTATTGTACAGTATATTTCTATTTTTATGTACAGCATATTTCTATTTTTATTATTTTATTTCTATTTTTATCCTAGTTAATTTAAAATTTTCAATAATATTTATTTTATTCATATTTATTTCTTATTATAAGCTTTAATTCTCTTTTTAAGGTCACTAGCGGTCGTATAAGCATTTCACTGCATATCGTACTGTGTATGACTGTGTATGTGACAAATAAAATTTGAATTAGAAAATTTGAACCACTCTGTGACAATCTGTACCTGGTGTCGCCATCCTGGAATAAGTCGCATGTCATCATGGAAGAAGAAACCCTCAACAGATGTGATAACCTGGTGATCCAGTACATTCAGGTCATCAGCTGACTTCATTTTATTGCCCCATAACGTTGCTGAGTCTCGACCTGAGTAACTGATCAAACCCAGATCATAACACTGTCTCCAGTGGCTTGTACAGTGGACAATATACATGATGGGAGCATCGCTTCATGTACTTCCCTTCTTACCCTGACATGCCCATCACTCTGGGATAGGCTCAATCTGGGGTGCGTTTCCCGTACAAGTATGTAGCTCTTTGCTTAACCACCATAGTACGATGCAACGTTGAAGAAACTAACTAACTAGTCACAAGTGTTTCCCAAAACCATAGTACCTGTGTCACACTTCCATGGTTAGAACTATGTTGGTTTAAGCTGTCGTTCTTCTTCTTCTTTGATACAATGGCAGAGTAGTGCCATAGGCACATATCGCCCCCTACTGTAAAGTGTGTTTATTTTTTTTCTCTCTCTCTTCGGCTCGCATTCAATGCGCTTTCGCAATGACGTAACGTAGAAGTGGTGTAATAATGTCACAAAGACTACAGAACATATTAAATACAATTAAGAATAACAATTACGGCAATAATAACACACACACATACACAAAAAAACATTAATTTGAACAGATAAAATATAAAGGACAAAGAATTATAGATTTGAAAGTCTACAAAAAAAGGATAACAAACATGAGAGGATCGAAATTAAGCACAAACCATGAAAAGATGAAGCAAGAGGTATTTCAATAAAAAAAATGTCTTAATAAAAAAATAAAAAAAACATTTTTCATTTTTCAATATTTCATTTGAACTAATTTTTTATTTGGTATTGATACATCAGCACAATTAAAATAAAAAGAAATGATTGGTTTTGAAAATGCTGGGATTGTGTTGTGAACACCTGTTATCTATTTTGCTCAATATAATTTCCTATATAAGTCCCTTTACATACAGCCATGGTTTAATGAGAGTTGACGTGAAGAAATGACACGAAAACCACAATTTACTAAAAAAAAAAAAGAGCTTGCAGTTCTTTTGGAGGAGGTGGGAAACAATCAAATCTTGCTTTTCTCCAAATTAAAAAACAAGAAGGCAGAATGCATCCTGCACGAGCAGAAATCAGACAAATGTTAATTCAAAATATGTTTGGTTAGTTATTTTTTTACAGTTTGGATCCTGTATTTTTTTATTTAAATGAAACTCGAATGAACTTGTGTTAATAAATATTTTGTTTATTTGCCTAAATGGTTTCCCCCTGCACATGTACTTTAAATAATCTTACAAACAGGTAGGATATATATTAAATTATTATTATTATTATTATTATTATTATTATTATTATTATTATTATTATTATTAAATAAACCTATGAATAGTCCATATTCTACTTCTCAGAAGGGCACTGGTGGCTCAGCGGTAGCTGTTTCGCCTGCCATGTGGATGGCATGGGTTCGATTCCCAGCCAGTGCCCAAACACCAGTTTGTTGATTTATTTGGGTACATTCATTGAATATATATTGAGTAATATTTTAAATAGGCTTACACTGCAGGAGCAGACAACTGTTAATTCAGAATATGTTTGGTTATTTATTTATTTATTATTATTATTTTTACAGTTTGGATCCTGTATTTTCTTTTGTTTAAATGAATCTCGCATGAACTTGTGTTAATAAATATTTTGTTTATTTGCCTAAATGGTTTCCCCCTGCAGATGCACTTTAAATAATTTTACAAACAAGTAGGAATAAACCAATGAATAGTCCATATTCTACTTCTCAGAAGGGCACTGGGGTGGCTCAGTAGCTGTTTAGTGGTAGTTAGCGGATGGCCCAGGTTCGATTCCCAGCCAGTGCCCAAACCCCAGTTTGTTCATTTATTTGGGTACATTCATTGAATATATATTGAGTAATATTTTAAATAGGCTTACTCTATGGTAGTGTATAAATTTTACAATTTCTTAGATCTTAACACTTTGTGCACTGTATATGTTGAATACGTGAACAGTACAGATAACATTCATTATAAGTGAAAACCTCTGACATACTACTACAAATATTGTTGTGAGACATTTCTCTCTGGGTATGTTTAAAGATACTCACTTAAAAACTCACCTTTTCTTCGCACAAAGGAAAACAAGGCTGTGTTCCAACCGGCATAAATACTGCTTCCGTAGGGCACTTCGAAGGGAGAATAATTGCGATGGTACCGCTGTTATATCGTTTAAAGTGCATTTGTAATCAAAATAACCGAAAAATTAATAACCTAATATCTGAGCACCGAAACATTAAGTTTTCCAAATCGCTCAAAGTGTTTGGGAAAATTTTTAGAAACTAATAGGGCGTAGGGTCGTTAACTGTGAATAGAACACACCCAGCCATGGTAAGGAACTATGCTTCTAAGCTTCTAACTACAGGTCAAAGGCTGTAGTTCCAACCACGTAAGATTGCGACGCTGTTTGCGAATGTTCATTTGAACTTTGGTTTCGGGAAACACCTAGCTGTTGAACTATGTTGGCAACGACGGAACTTGAGACCATAGTTGGCTAACGATGCTTTTTGGAAACGCACCCGTGGACTCATCAGGTCACATGACTTTTTTCCAAAGTCCAGTCTTTATTCTCTATAACAAACTGAAGCCTTTTTCTGATGAGTCTCAGTAACAAATGGTTTTCTCATGGACATACAGCTGTTTAGTCCCAATCCTATGAGTTCTCATCACACTGTTTGATAAATTAAGTTATCTTTTATTTGTTACATATACATTACCACTATATATATCCAGTCCAAAGTTCAGTTTTATGCCTTGGAGAATGGAAATTAACACATTCTACAGTAACTATTAAATAAATTAAAACATGTCTTTATCTCCAGATCTTTACAGGTAAACTCATTCATTAATCTTTAATAAGTAGGGTCCTAGTTGCAGTCTGTCCAAGGTCCATAAGATAAAACAGAAAAACAACAAATAAAATTCCACACAAACAAAAGCCTGAGACACCAAAACCCATCGTGTACCATAATGCATAGATGACTATGTTTTATGACTTAATTGTAATCTAGGGGTAGCTCAGTGGTTAAGGCATTGGAAGGTTGGAAGATCCCAGGTTCAAACCCCACAACCACCAAGTTGCCCAACAGTGGCAACTTGGTGGTTGTGGGGTTTGAACCTGGGATCTTCCAACCTTGAGCAAGGCCCTTAACCCTCAACTGCTCAGATGTATAGAGATAAAAATGTAAGTTGCTCTGGATAAGACCAAATGCCTAAATGTAATTTTAATGAGAACATCAGCTTCATATGTTGATTAATTCTACTTATTATAATAAAAGAAACCTGTAGACTAGTTTATAAAGTGAATGTGAATGCTTTCGGGTAAATTAGTAATGCTTTCCTGGACAAAAAGACAGAGATTTTGTATCATTAAATGATAGATGAAAATTAGCTCATTGTGTCAGCAATAATTCTGTTTGGAAAGAAAATTAGATCAAGTTTCTTGGTTGGGAAAAACTCCTCATGACATCTTTAGAAGAACGGTTGGATTTCCAGTGACTAGCTAACCCCAGTACCATTTATTGATATTTTTAAATACTCTGTAGCCCTGGTAGTTTCTTATATAATTACAACTTCGGCAAGCATGTTCAAGACCAAAAAATGAACCTTCAGCAATAAAGTGTTTTCTCCAGTTGAAGTACTGCTCATACTTCTCTTGGTTCTGGTCCAGAAACGTGAGATGTTCTGCCAGTTTTTGAGGAGATTCGAAATCGTCCACATGAATGAATGAATCTGCAGGAATGAACTCCTCATAGTTGTCCCTGGGTGGCCCAATAACCACAGGAACGGTGCCCACTTTCATAGGATTAAACAGCTTCTCAGTGAAGTAGTCCTGGTAGATGGAGTTCTCGAACGATAAGTAGAATTTACAGCTCTGTAAAATCTTGTTATAATCATCATTGCTGACGTACCTGTTGAAGTGTCTGCCGTAAGCCTCTACTTTAATGTGTTGGCTGAGTTCATTAAAATATTTCACTCTCCTAAAGTTGGGGTTCCAATTACTGACGATCCAGCAGACAGTTTTATCTTTTGGTGGCATTTCAAAGGTTTTGTCTTTGTCCGTTGTTTTTCTGATTCTCCCATAAGGCACCCAGACATCTGATTCTCTCCGATAATTTGATGTCAAATTAAATGCATCATCTAGCCAGTTTTGTCTGCCTGAATTATCAGGAGACTCCATGTTCATCCACACCCACTTCTGATGTGGTGGTCTCGGCTTGCTTAGCAGGTTTGCGATATCACCACCGATATCTCTGTGATGAAACAGAACACCATCAGCTTTGTCATATTGGCTTCTGTCATCTGTAATCTGACATCCTGTAATACCAAACTTTGGGCTACAGGCGTTTACATCAAATTTAAAACCAAACGGCCAATTCCAGATTAACATGATGATATCCTTGTCATGATTCTCCTGGATTTCTTCCACTGCAGGTGGTTTAGTGACTGGTAATTGTGGTAATTGCGGCTTTACCAAAGTGTAGTTGCTGGTACCCGTGGTGTTTATAAGATGGGTAAGGTTTTCCATTAATGCTCTGAGGCACTCTTCTGGGCAGTCTTCTTGTGTTTTGACTGGAGCATTAGGACATGATAACCAGCTCATAGTGGGCTTGTAGTAAGTGTAAAATACTCCTCCGAAACAAAAAAGCAGAAAGAGAGGCAGCACTAGATGCTGAAAAGATGCTACTGAAGTGTTGGATGTCATCTTTCACCTTTCAGAGAGGAGAGAAATAAAATCAAATAAAACTCAGTTAATTTCAAGGTCACCAACTCTTACATCCTCATTGGTTATACCACTTTATCCTGTATACAGGCCATGGGGTGCCTGCAGCCTATCCAGGAAATTTAAGGTATGAGAAAGGGTTCACCCTGGACAGGGTGACAATCCCTCATTCACACACTACAGGCAATTTGGGAACGCCAATTAGCCTAGTCTGCATGTCTTTGGACTCTGGGAGGAAACCCGGAGTACCTGGAGGAAACCCTACCATCATATTATACAGAACATAAGATAAGATAAGATAAGATAAGATAAGATAAGATAAGATAAGATAAGATAAGCCTTTATTAATCCCGAAGGACATTGTTTCTCCCAAAAAAACACTGCGCTGTAAAGCATAGAACAATTCTTTTTCTTCAAATTAGGCTGAAGGCTAGTATCATTCAAGACTCATGGCTATCAGACAAAAGGTTCAGGTCCTGCAACATCCTGCACATTGTTTTTCCCCATTGAGCAATGGAGCTTTTACAACTAAGTTGAGAAGAAGGCACGCTGGTGGTGCGATCCTCTGGGTGGTGCTTTGCTGAGAAACCTCAGGTCCAGCCCTTCATGTGGGTGTTACTCGAACAAGTCCCACCTACATGAACACTGCTACAGACCGAGTTACACGCCTTCATGGAGAGAGTGTTCCCTGAAGAAAGGCGGTATTGTTAATACTGCCTTTGTAGGTGTAGACTGTTATTTCTGGTAAGGTTCCTACCTCCCAGGTCACAGGACGTGTACTGTACTTTCTTTTGTTAATTACATTATTGTCACTTACCAAAGCTATTTTTATATTACTTACTTCATTTCAATTGTTCTCCAGAGACACCACATATACAGTAATTATCTTCAATTTCAGCTGATTGAAGCACAAGATTATTATCTTATTTGCTTTGAAATTACTGTAGATGTACATTTTTCACTTTTATGAATTTTCATATCTGGCATTGTACAGTCACACCCTGGACGACAAATTACACACCTGCAGAGTTTAAAAAACTTTGTTTGATTCACTTGAATGTTGATCATTTAAGTATATTTGATTTGGCCCACCTGTGGGTATGATGACAGATAATGAACTTGTTATTCTTTGCTGTTTTTCATGCAGCCGGACCCAGGAAAGGGAGTGGGGTGACTATACATTTCAAGATTATATTTCATTTCATTTCTTATTTTGATTTATAAACTTATAAGTAAATGCACGTTGTTTTAATTGATCTGATTTAGGACTTATTTATCTTCAAATATTTATCTGTTTCCTTGAATTTGTCTCATAAACACTCAGCAGTTGGCATTTTTGCTAATTACTTGAATGCTCATTATGTTGTAGCTACAAAAAGAGACACTTATTATTTTATCATTCTTTTATGAGTATATTAGCTAGCGCACTATTGAGGAAATATAGGATGAATTAATGATTTATTTCACAGGTTCACAGCTGATTTATCGGACATCTCGGACATCAAGCCTGGCCTAAACCGAATAAGACACACTCTGAGCTGACTGTTTTATCAACTCCATTCCACTGAGCCGAATTTGCCGCCAACCCCTCCCGATGTCTCCCAGTATGAATTCGGCTCTGAAGTCATTTCGGTCCGTTCCAATTCTGTTAATTTGTTTAAACGTAGCGACCCCACATGTAATGCTGTGTAATGGAAAAATCACTTTTCAGTTATGTATTAATTAAATGTTTGGGCCACGTAGATTATAGAAGTTTTAAACTTGTTTGCCGAAGCTAAACACAAGGCCGAGAACAGAACAGAAACAACCTGATTGTAGTTGTCCCTGAATAAATGATAAGGTATGGACATCAGATCTGGATCAGATAAAGAGTTGTGAGTTTGAATGTATGGGGCGTTGATTATGTTAGCAGAGATGTTTGTGTATGAAATAGATCACCTGAGAGAAAGACATCACCTTTCTCCATTGTTTCTCCACTGTTTGCTGTATGAGACTCGTCCTTCTGCACAAGTTTAAAATAAAACCGAATTACAACAACCCTATTGACTATTACAAACTATGTAATAGATGTTAACGACATGATACCAACCTCATACTGTCCCGTTAATGCATAGACACTCTCCTATATACACTGGAGGAATGGGACATATGTCCCATCTATTTAATGACAGTGAGCTGAAGGAGGGCATAGAGGATGATAATCAACTTTCCCCCACCAGACCCTGTGTCCAGTGATGACAAGGCCTGCTTCATTTTATCTGCTGTGATGACACTTTCACCTTGAGGACTTAGCCCTAAGAGGAGTAAGCCCTACAGTAGACATGGACTAACAGATGAAGATGCATCGATGTAGATTCGGAAGCAAATTCGGCGGAGTGGAACAGGGTTATTAGATGAAACAATGCAGCTCACCAAATCATGCAGCACCATACAGCGTTTAAATAACCCAGGATGGTCTAAAAGACTAAAAAATGTTTTGGACATTAATAAATTCTTTAGCTACTCAGTTAAAAAACTTAGCTACAGTACCTGATAGATTTTTCTGACTTGTTTCAATGCACCTTGAAAGTTATTAGAATGTTCTGGTTAAGTTGTGGGTCAACAAAAGTGTTCTGGTGATCCATAGGAAGCATTTCCATATAAGGAATAAGGAAGTACAACAAGCTAGACCTACTGTATGATTCACACTCAATGACAGAAAACTCAAATGCACAGTTTGTTGCTTCTTTGTTCTTTTTTTTTTTTAAAGCTGACCCTTTTTTCACTGTAGTCCAATGCCTTAACCACTGAGACTTTGAGTCCTTACATTGACCTTTACGAAGGCTTCATGTACCTCAGTGAAGGAAAGTGTTTAGTAGGGAAGGGGTCGCTCAGGAGGGTCAGGATCAGTGGTTAAGGCATTGGACTACAGTTCGGAAAGTCCCATTTTCAAACCCCATGACCTCCAAGTTGTCCCTGTTGGGCCCTAAGGCAAGGTCCTCACCTGCTCAGATGTATAATGAGATAAAAATGTAAGTCACTCTGGATAACTGATCCTGACCCTACTGAGCGACCCCTATCCTGCTAAACACTTTCCTTCACTGAGGTACATGAAGCCTTGGTAAAGGTCAATGTAAGGAAACCTGCTGGTCCAGACCATTTAGAGATATGTTTTTGCTGCTGTAAGGGTCTGCCCCTAGGGGGCACTGTGTCCGTGTTTTGCGTTTTTTGTAGTTTTTGTTTGAAGACCCAGTTTCCCAGGAGGCACCTCGGTCAGGTGACGAAGCTTCACCTGTGCCGAGGTGGATCATTAGTAATCCTATAAGAAGCGATTAGCTCGGGGAAACTGGGTTGAGCATTAAGATTGTCTAGTGGGCTTTGTTTTGTTTAAGTTTGATGTGTGTTTATTTGTACTGGCTCTGTGGGTTTATTTTATGTGAGTTTGTAGGATGTGATTATTAGGATGTGATTATTGACCTTTTCTGTTTCTAGGCCTTTATAGTCGTGTTGGTGTGTATCTCCCTGTGATGGACCGAAGTTCTGGACCGGGGTAAGCTCCACGAGTGCGAGAAAGTGTGTTGCTCATAAGAGCATGTGCGTGAGTGTAGCTCGTAAGAGCGAGTATGTGTGTGAGTAGCTCATAAGAGCAAGGGAGTGAGTGTGTCGCTCATAAGAGCAAGGGAGTGAGTGTGTAGCTCATAAGAGCAAGGGAGTGAGTGTGTCGCTCATAAGAGCATGTGCGTGAGTGTAGCTCGTAAGAGCGAGTATGTGTGTGAGTAAGCTCATAAGAGCAAGGGAGTGAGTGTAGCTCGTAAGAGCAAGTACGTGCGTGAGTAAGCTCATAAGAGCAAGGCAAGGTGTGTGTAGCTCATAAGAGCGAGTGTGTGAGTGCGTGGCTCAGAAGAGCAAGTGCGTGGGAGTGAAGCTCGTGAGAGCAAGTGCGCGAGTGTGAAGCTCGTGAGAGCAAGTGCGCGAGTGTGAAGCTCGTGAGAGCAAGTGTGGGAGTGGGAGTCCGCTCAGAGAAAGGCGGGTGAGTGTGTTGCGCTCGTGGAGGTATCAGGTCCAAGGAGCTTCGGTCACATGTCTGTCTGTTAACACTGAACATTGGTTAGGTTTTGTGATCTGTTTGTGATACTAGAACCTACTCGTCTTATGTGCAGGTATTATGTTCCAGGCATTAGAGCCTACTTGTCTTGTTGGTGTGTATGGTTTTATGTTACAGACACACGGGCCTGCTTATCCAACGAGGTAGAGTCGGTGTTCTCAGACAGAGCCAGAGCTATGGGTCTGAGAGTTCCCGAGACGTTCCTGTGCACCTCTGTGTGTAGTTTTGTGTAGTAATCCCTTGTAAACTGTGTCCAGAGCCAGTCTGCTGTTTGTTTATGTTTTGTGGTGTCTTGTGTGTTCAATAAAAGACTCTTTGTTGCGCAACCAGCCCTCTGCATCTATGCCTGCCTTCGTAAGCCCACGGCTATACCACCAGCCATAACACCACGTACATGACAGCTGAATTATAATATTTTTGTTATTATTGTTAGAAATGTTATCCTTAATGTGTGGAAACCAGCTTTTGTAACAAATACTTTTAAAATAGCATTAACAATATGCTGTTTCCTCAATCCATACTGCTGCTCAGACAAAATAGTCCTATGGTTCCGGTTCGAGGATGTAGAAAGGTTTTTATCTGATTACTAACAACAAATTTGTATTTTGAAGAGAGTGACTTCCTTGAAAAAGACACAGAGATAAAACCTTTAGTCCTAGTGGAACAAGAGCAAAAGCAACTCCAAACAGAGGCGGAGAAGACGCTTACCTCGCTGCGTCAGATTCTCCACTGGCAGAGGCTGAAGGACAGATGGAATACACTCCTCTTCCACATCTGCAAGTTAGAGTGAAATATCGTTTACCTGTGTGTTAAGACTTTGTAGTAGTAAGTAGCGTATAGACTCAGGAACACTCCGGCGCGCCAGCAGCCATGACATGATGATGTCACGACTGCTCACCTGGGTTGGGTTCAATTTGCAAGTAAAATCAAATGGAAATTATTCTTTCAGAAAATATAGATGTTTACATTTACACCTGTGTGCAGTGATCAGAGATAAACCAGAATCTGTATCTTCATTATGTTTTTACAACTGACTTGTTTTGACTTCAGTTCATCCTTGTTGATCTGATCATCCATCTGCCCCCAATACACACACACACACACACATTTAGACCATGATTTGGACTCTATTATGTATTTCTGCAGTTGCAGTGACCCTATATGTAAAGCAGTGTTTTCTTTTTACTCCACGGTTTTAGTTTCTGATGCCATGGTGTCGTCCTGCAGGGAAACAACACACAGCTCGCAGCAGGTCTGTGTTGCACTTTGTGTGTTGCGCAGTCCAGTGACCTCACGTTGCATCGACTTTACTCTTCCTTTGTTAGATTGATGTATAATTTTATGATAAAGCTGATAAATCATACTGTTCCTCAACACTCAATCTCTCTCTCTTGCCATGGAATAACAAGCTGGTCTTTAT
Organism: Channallabes apus; assembly: GCA_030522415.1. Classification (NCBI taxonomy): domain Eukaryota; kingdom Metazoa; phylum Chordata; class Actinopteri; order Siluriformes; family Clariidae; genus Channallabes; species Channallabes apus. The sequence continues at coordinate 33,019 of CM060107.1, forward strand.
TCCCTCTTCTTCAGGGTGCACTTTTATTCACCGTTTGTTACCCATCATTTTTCCTTCTTTTATATTATTGGAATATGTACAGCACCTTTACACATACTGTCCGCTCTTTAAAAAACAGCTGAGGGAGAAGGACCGTTTTTGCAGTCTTGCTTTAATCCGGTCTTTAAACTGAGTCTGTTTAAACATTTGTTGTATGAATGAAAAATAATTCTGATATCATAAGGATTATTCAGGAAGTGAAGCTGCTCTGTTCCTACACACTGCCTATTGTCTCCAGGTCATGATTAAATATTTACGCCTAATAGCTGGTTATGTTCAGTACGTGTGTAAACATATGCAACATCCTGATTTTTATTCAGTAGCACATGATGAAGTGAACTGATATGTTTAGATGTTGTCGTCCTCACTCTCATTGATCACTCAGGTTTGTTGACTGTGAAGTGATTGGTTGCTTTATACCCCAGTTCCCCCTCATGTCTGTGTTTCCTTCTGGCTCCTGCATTTTAGTTATGATGTCATAGTTAGTCTCTGCTTGCACTCTACACTAAATATACATTCACATTATACCTGTACATTAATTGACTGTGACTATACCTAACTGTTATCTCTCCTTCTCTTCTTCTCCTCTCTCTCTCCCTCTCTTTCTCCCTGTCTACTACACATGTCTGTCTGTCTGACTCGTCCTGGTGTCCCTCTTCTGGTTGGAGATCTCGTCACATGGACGCCCCGTGTGGTCTGCCTGGGATGCGTGTGGTGACTGGGGACGGTTCCACTTTACCATGAAGACGGTTCTGTCCTCTGTTCTGATGCAGACAGCTGTTTCTCTGAGGACTCGATAGTTCAGGACTGGATTTTCCTACAGTCAGCCTGAGCCTCCAGTAACAAACTGGACTCCATATGAACTTCTCCACATCAGTTATACTGAACTGACAATCTAATCATTCTGATTCATACACATTCACATCTCATACAAACTTCCATAATTTCTTTTGATTGTGTAAAGTTGATTTGCGTCAATGACCGTTGTTAAAAGCGCAAAACAAATAAAATTGCTGCCTTTTTGTTTTTATTCCTTAGTGTTACCGAGCAACACAGCTATGTTCTCTGAGCTGCTTTCGACCTTACAGTTGTCCTTGTGAATTTCTCAACACAAGTTCAATCCCACAACTTTAATTAGTGTTTAAGTTATTTTTATTGGTTCTCTTGCATGGTTTCCTGACAAGTGAATCCTTACAAAAGTGCTTACAAAAGTATATCAACCACATTATGTAACTATTGTTTCTCTTAACCTGGAGAAAAACATCTGAATGTCAATCCGGTGGTCCACAGCCACAGTCCACATGTACACCATTCTCAGGCTCCAATCGTACACTGGGTTACTGGTTTACTAACTAAATACCAGTCAAACACTGTTGGGGTTTTGTTTAGATTAACCCAAGTACTAAAGAAACAGATATCGTTTAAAGATTGCCAGAGACTCGACTGTACGGACATCTAGAGGAAGTTCATTCCCCACCACCTAGGAGCCAAAAAACAGTCTAGTTCTTTTTGTTCTCCCAAAAAATCATGTTTGCTTAAAAAAAAAAAACCTCTTTATCACAAAGACAAAAATACAAGACAATAAAGGTAGATAAAAACAACCTTTACCACAAGTTCCTGCTTTGTATGGTGAGGGATTTAAATGATATAGCCAGGTGTAGCTCAGTGGTTAAGGCATTGGACTACGGTTCGGAAGATCCCAGGTTCAAACCCCACAACCACCACGTTGCCACTGTTGGGCCCTTGAGCAAGGCCCTTAACCCTCAACTGCTCAGGTGTGTAATGAGATTTTTTTTTTAAATGTAAGTCGCTCTGGATAAGAGCGTCTGCCAAATGCCTAAATGTAAATATTGTTGTAGAGTGCTTGTGTGACATGAACGTGTTCTATCCAGACCAAGTCTGATGGTTACCAGATAGTTAAACTATTTTCTTTGATTATCACAGCTTTTCATTAAACTGGGGTTTCATTTCCCTGCTCAAGAACCCAACAGTAGACTTGTAGCAGTCCTGGGGGCTTGAACCTCGGACCTTCTGATCAGTAACTTGTCCTAATCTTTTCATAACACATGGGTTTGAAAAAATGCTTCAGTGGTGCCCTAGGCAGACAAATAGTGTAAAGAGGATATACCCAACTATCCCACAGTCATATTAGACTCTACTTTGCAAATATACAACGGGTGGTACCGGCCCACTACCTTACCTATTGTGTTTATACAGAGGAATTCATACACACACACACACACACACACACACACCCATTGACCTGTTCATCCTCCCAAGGGCTGCACCACATGATATGCCAGTGATGTGCAACGCTGGGACAGATAATGCAACAATAATATAACAAACAGTACGTGACACATGCGGCGCACAGAAGTGTAGAAGAGCACAAAGAGCAGAGTGTGGGGAGAACCACAGAGCAGGCTCACTGTCACCACCATGTACTCCTTAAAGACAGAGCTCTCTCCAGCCCTGGGGACAACTGTCCCAGCAGGAGTGATGCCTGATTCTTACTCCAGAAAGCTGCAGAAAAAAGGAAAAGAGGAGAAAAAGAAAGAGAGAGAGAGAGAGAGAGAGAGAGAGAGAGAGCAAAGCACATAACCTGTTCATTAGTCAACCCAAACCTCATCTCCATTTTAAATGCACAGTTATAATATTCAGTATTAACCCCACAACCATTCTTACAAACCTGGAACACATGGATGCTGGAGGTATGGTTCAGTATTAAAACATCTTCCAATGCTACAGTCTATGTGTGTTTGCTTATAAAATCAAATGCAATCTAATCCCAATACCATTTAGTGATACTTTTAAACACTTTGTAGTTGTTGTATTTTCTTATATGATCACAACTTCTACAAGCGTGTTCTAGACCGAAAAAGGTACTTTCAGCAATGAAATGTTTTCTCCAGTTAAAGTACTGCTCATACTTCTCCTGGTTTTGGTCCAGAAATTTTAGATGTTCTGCCAGTTTCTCAGGAGATTCAAAATCATCAACATGAATGAATGAATCTGGTGGAATGAACTCCTCATAGTTCTCCCTGGACGGACCGAGAACCACAGGAACCACGTTGAGTTTCATGGCGTTAAACAGCTTCTCTGTGACGTAGTCTTTATGGCTGGAGCTCTCGAACGATAAGTAGAATTTACAGCTGGACATGGTGGCATTGTAGTCGTCGTCATTCATATACCTGTTGACGGCTCTGCCGTAAACCTCGACTTCCATGTGTTTGCTCAGTTCATTAAAATATTTCACTCTCCTAAAGTTGGAGTTCCAGTTACTGACGATCCAGCAGACTAACTTATCCTTCGGTGGTATTTCAAATGTTTTGTTTTCCTCTGATGCCTTTACGATTCTCCCGTAAGGCACCCAGACATCTGAATCTCTCAGATAGGTTGACGTCAGGTTGAACAAACCATCTATCTCAGACCATCTTGGTGAATTATCAGGAGACTCCATGTTCATCCACACCCACTTCTGGTGTGAAGGTCGTGAAGTGTTTTGCAGGTTTGCGAGATCACCACCGATATCTCTGTGATGAAACATGACACCATGGGCTTTGTCATACTGGTTTCTGTCGGTTGTAAATTGACATCCTTTAATACCAAACTGTGAACTACAGGACTCTGCTTCAAACGTAAATCCAAACGGCCACGTCCAGATTAACATGAGAGTGTCAAAGTCACGATTTTCAATTTCTTCCATGACAGCTGGTGTAGTGATCGGTAACTCCTGCTTTACCAAAGTGCAGGTGTTATTTGCACCCTGAGTAAAGTTTTCCTTAAATGTAGCGATGCATTCATCTGTGCAGAGAGGACATTTAGGGCACGATAGCCAGCATGTATGGGGTTTGTAGTGAGCGTAGAATACTCCTCCGAAACAAAAAAGCAGAAAGACAAGCAAGAGGGGACACTTAAAAGATCTTACTGAAGGTTTGGGTGTCATCTTTCACCTTTTGGAGAAGAGAGAAATAAAAACTTCTGTTAATGGCAGAAGAATAAAGGACGACAGGAGATGCTGCTGAAAATGTCCTACGGATGGTTCTGATGTCATCCTCGTCCCTCCAGAGGGGATAATAATTTATTAATGCGTATTAACCTGAAGAATCGCCTCGTTAAAGATTCTTCAGCGGCGACGTCAGAGGAAAGAACGATTTTATAAAATGATGGTTCAGATCGAAAGTCCATGTGAAGTGGTGTGAAATTTGTGGTTAATTTGAAGATAGCGTAAGTTTTTTAAAAAATCTTTTATTATATAAAGGCGAGTGATCTGACTTTAATGAGCTCAAAGTTATTTAACTTCATTATTTTATATGTAGAGCTTGAATATACTTCTGAGTTTATATATTTGAACAACATATCGTATGGTATTTCAGAGGCACTGCAGCGACTTAAATAAGTCAAGTCAGAGGGTTTAATCAACAGTGTGTAGTGTTTGGGCGTCGGTCCGTCTCGACTGGAGTTATGTCTGTACATAGTTATGTTGTTATGTACATGAGTACATGAGTTATGTTGACTGTACATTTTTTAACTCCTCCCGTCAAAACAGACGCGGGGGTGGGCTAGTGACTGTTATGAAAAACTCTTATCGTGCGCAGTGCTCCTCTATCTCCCCGGATATTTACACCAGTTTTGAAGCTCAACTTATCCATCTTGCCTGGAACGGTCCTATTTGCCTAGGGCTGGTTTACCGTCCTCCACATTCAGATAAGGACTTTCTTCAGCAATTCACCGACTTCATTGGTTACATCGTCACCAAATTTGATCGTTTCTTATTGCTGGGTGAGTGAGTGAGTGAGTGAGTGAGTGAGCAAGAGTGAGTGAGAGTGAGTGAGAGTGAGTGAGTGAGTGAGTGAGCAAGAGTGAGTGAGAGTGAGTGAGTGAGAGTGAGTGAGTGAGTGAGTGAGTGAGCGAGTGAGCGAGAGTGAGTGAGAGTGAGTGAGAGTGAGTGAGCAAGCGAGTGAACGAGAGTGAGTGAGAGTGAGTGAGTGAGAGTGAGTGAGAGTGAGTGAGTGAGAGTGAGTGAGAGTGAGTGAGTGAGTGAGTGAGCGAGTGAGCGAGAGTGAGTGAGTGAGTGAGTGAGCGAGAGTGAGTGAGTGAGAGTGAGTGAGTGAGTGAGCGAGTGAGTGAGTGAGTGAGTGAGAGTGAGTGAGTGAGTGAGTAAGTGAGTGAGTGAGAGTGAGTGAGTGAGTGAGTGAGTGAGTGAGAGTGAGTGAGAGTGAGTGAGTGAGTGAGTGAGTAAGTGAGTGAGTGAGAGTGAGTGAGTGAGTGAGTGAGTGAGTGAGTGAGTGAGTGAGTGAGTGAGAGTGAGTGAGAGTGAGTGAGTGAGCGAGAGTGAGTGAGAGTCCGTGAGTGAGAGTGAGTGAGTGAGTGAGTGAGAGTGAGTGAGTGAGTGAGAGTGAGTGAGTGAGTGACTGAGTGATTGAGTGAGTGAGAGAGTGAGCGAGAGTGAGTGAGAGTGAGTGAGTGAGCAAGTGAGCGAGAGTGAGTGAGTGAGTGAGTGAGTGAGAGTGAGTGAGCGAGAGTGAGTGAGTGGGTGAGAGTGAGTGAGTGAGTGAGCGAGTGAACGAGAGTGAGTGAGAGTGAGTGAGTGAGTGAGTGAGTGAGTGAGTGAGCGAGAGTGACTGAGTGAGAGTGAGTGAGTGAGTGAGTGAGTGAGTGAGCGAGAGTGAGTGAGTGAGTGAGTGAGCGTGTGGGTGAGTGAGTGAGTGAGTGAGTGAGTGAGCGAGAGTGAGTGAGTGGGTGTGTGAGTGAGTGAGTGAGTGAGTGGGTGTGTGAGTGAGTGAGTGAGTGAGTGAGTGAGAGTGAGTGAGCCAGAGTGAGTGAGTGGGTGAGAGTGAGTGAGTGAGTGAGTGAGTGAGCGAGTGAACGAGAGTGAGTGAGAGCGAGTGAGTGAGTGAGTGGGTGTGTGAGTGAGTGAGTGAGTGAGTGAGTGAGTGAGTGTGTGAGTGAGTGAGTGAGTGAGTGAGTGAGTGAGTGAGTGAGTGTGTGAGTGAGTGACCCCTTCAATTTTTCAGCCACAAAAGTAAACATGTTTTATTCGGTTTTTTTGTGACAGACTGACACGAAGTGGCACAGAATTGTGAAGTGGAAGGAAAATTATCCTTTTTTAAATAAATAAATATCTGAGAAGTTCGCTGTCCATATAAGACATTGTATATTATATAATAATAATAATAATAATAATAATCTACATGAAGTGTTATGCAGCGAGCGTCCACAAGGTGTCGCCACAACACCAGCAATGAGATCACTCTCACCCTAATTAGGTTTATCGATTATGTTTAAAGAGTTTATAAAACGCACAGTGTGGACGTTGACCGTGTTTAACGAGGTCTTTATAACGAGGTGTGTGTGGTTTACTGAAACCACAGCGAAACACGACTGACTTTAGACTAACAGACTATTAAGAAGAGCTGAGGGTTAGGATTAGACCTGATACTCACCTCGAAAACTCACCTCGTCTGACACACACACAGCACTTTAAGCCTGATTCAGACACTGACGGATATCAAAAGCAAACCTCGCGATAAAATACCTCACCGGAGGATCCAGTCCAGAATAACCGGATCGACAGAGATGAGGATCAGACGGGGTTTAAACTGGTCTCCTTCCCGCCCCTCGCGCGCACCTGGCCCGCGGTGCGCATGCGCAGAGCAGAGCGCGACAAGAGCGGGGAAACGTTTCAGACCGCGCGCTTATGAAGCTCCACAGAGCAGAAGGAGCTGAGAGACTATTCTGATTTATTCTGATTTATTATTATTATTATTGCTTTCCTTTTTTTACTTAATAGTTTTCACAAGTTTTTACTTTTTCTAATCATAATTATTATTATATTATTATGCACACACTACCGTTCAAAAGTTTTAGAACACTTGCAAATATCTTTGTTTTTGTTTAGTGATTTATTTTCTACATTCTACAACAATACTGTGGATTTCAAAACTATAAAATAACACATATGGAATTCGGTAATTACGCAACAACAAGAAAAACACCAGTTAGTTGTTATTGTAAGACACAGAGGTCGGCCTTTCTGTAATAGTTCCTGCAAGAACAGTATTGTGTCAAGTGCATTTGCAAAATCCGTCCAGCACCATAATGAAACTGTCTCTCATGAAGGCCGTCCCAGGAGGACGAGACCAAAACCTCCCTCTGCTGCAGACGAGAAGTTCATTTAGAGTTATCAGCCTGAAAAATGACCAATTAACAGCAGCTCAGATTAGAGGCGTTATGAAGTCTTTACAGAGCAGAAGTAGCAGAAACATCTCAATATCAACTGTTCAAAGGAGATTCATGCAGTTTCTGGACGCCTTCAGCTTTACAATGTAGAAAGAAATAAACATCAGGAACCATCATGGAGTTAGTAAGTGACCACAAACTTTTGAACGGTAGTGTGTATATATAGATAGATAGATACTGTATATGCACATTCATACATACAGTACAACGCATGCACACACACACACACACACACACACACACATGCATGTACAGACACAAATGTATGTAACAAATTTACTACGTTTGTTTTCTTTTAGTTTAGTTAAACCCCGTGACCTTCGGCCCCACCGAGCTTCTCTTTTAAAGTCTTAGTGCAGTTGTTTTTTTACTAGATTCACCGCATTGCACTCAGTTCACACTCATGACCACAGTCTCACACTTCACACTCTGTGGTCATGAGCGTGCAAGTGTGTTCATAGCGTTTGCTCTGGCCCAGGCTACAGTCTGGCTCCATGGTGTGTGTTTTCTCTCTTTACTAGGAGCAGGTTGCAGGTTTTTGTCCCCTGATGTGAGGGTTCTGAGCATTTGGAACAGTGTGCTGATTACCTGCGTCTTTCCCTTTACAGTCAGCTGGAGACACTGGTTAATCTGTTCCTCCACATCCAGGTTCGGTTCTCCCAGTGTGTGTGTGTGTGTGTGTGTGTGTGCGCGCGCAGGGGCGTAAATCCTGGGGGGGACGGAGGGGACATGTCCCCCCCCCGCCCCCCTCCCCCCCAAAAAAAAGAAAACGCATTCTCTATTGTGAAAGTCCTATGTATGTATACCTAAGATAATTGTGTAAACTGCATTTAGAAACAGTTGGGTTCCCCCTCCTCTTCCCCCCAGTGGTTTGTCCCACTGCCTCCTGCTTTCCCAGTTCAGGTCAAGTTTGTGGCTGCGGCTCAATTAATGTTGAACTCCAGTAAGTCGGGTATTTTATTCACTGTAAATAAAGTGATTCTCTTTAAATGCTGATTACGATGTAATTTTCCATGAATCTGCTACAGTATATTAGTGATTAAATTATTACTTATCTAGTTAACGTTAGTTTGTGTACAATAGCTTGTTTGCATGGTGCACTGCAACTAACACGACAAACACCGTTTCCCATGCGGTGTTTTATTTGTGATGACTTGGCATAATGTTAACATTAACGGCCACAATTAGCATATTGTTTAGCTGTACATTTACTAAATGAGCACTGTGCCTAGTCCGAATTGTATATTTTTGTATAATCAATATCCATTCTGTTCTAAGTGTCTTAATTAATTTTAAATACAATTTTGAACCTTTTTTTATGCCTTGTTTTTATTGTTGTGATTATTTTTTGATAGATTTACTTTCTTTATGTAAAGCAATTTGAATGACCATTGTGTATGAAATGTGCTACAGTATAAATAAACTTGCCTTGCAGTGTCATAAATAAATGAACATAAGATAATTTTTCAGTGACTTAAACGCCAAGTAAGTACAAGTTCACATATTAAGGAAATTTGGCTTTAAGAATGGGTGCTTATGAAAATAGTAATGTCACAATATCAATCACAGGCAAAGGAGACAGAAATTATTGAGGGACAGGTAGACCAGGGTCAATCAGATGTACAGTGTTGGGTAAGTGTGGTGCTTTTATTGAAGGGATAATGACAGATTTTTTTTTATTTTTGGGGGGTGAACAATTTCTTTAATGTTTTTTGAGTTGTGGCTGTTTAGTAGAAAGTAATAGGCTCACCAATTTACAGTATGATCTTTCAATTTAGCAAGTGTAATGTAAACAAGTTAGTTAGTATGAGTATGGAAAACATCTTTTCCTGCATTTTTTTCTGCTTCAGGAGTCAGTCTGTTCGGAGACAGTGAGGGTAGAGGACGGGACAGATTCAGGACCAGGAGGGAGCCGGAGACAGCAGGACAAAGTGATGAAGACTGTGTAGCTGTTGTTACCGTCCTTACATTTAAAATTCACATTGAATGTCTCCTCCTGGTTGTTTAAAATCATTAGAACTTGCCTGTGGAAGGACAGGACGTGTTCCAGCCTAGAGCTCTTACAGCCATGGGATGGGTTCCATGGGGGCGGGGAATTTCCCGAAGCAGGTCAGCTTCCTCATTATCTGCTCGGCCTTGAACAGGGGGACGTTAGGGATCACCACTCGGGTTTCTGGAGCAGACAGACTGAGCCATGACGC
>CM060107.1:47500-235000 GCA_030522415.1 Channallabes apus
ATTATAATAATAAAGAAAAATAGAAGAACTAAGTTTTCCTTCTCTCTTTTTTTAATTTGCAGAAATGTGTGTGTGTGTGTGCATGTGTGTGTGTGTGTGAGTATGTGTCAGTAGTTTGTTTGGAAGGCTATGTGTCGTGGTATTAGTTTTATAAAGTTGTTATTTCATTATGTATTTAAGTTGTTGGTATCAGAAGAACTGTCTTGCCCCAACTTCATACTTCTCCATTGTGTATTAAATCACAGGTGTTTATGGTTATTTCCTAATAGGTGTTGAAGGTGTGTGATTCCTTTGTGCTGCCATGTTGGTAAGTGGATTGGGGTATTGTGTAGTTGAAAGTCAGGATTGTATCTACTGTACATGGTGTTAGTGTTTTGGTGATCTTGTGAGCTCCCCACCAGGCTGTCAGAGTTGGTGAAATAGTGGTACTGTAGTTGTATTGATAAAAAGTAGTGTTGAAAATTTGCTGCTGCAAGGCCACATTGTGATTTTTTTTTTCTCTAGTAACGTTGATAAAGGAATTTTCGGTTTCTTATTTCAGTATTCGGTTCATTTCAGACTGACATTGCGGACTTCGTACTCACCCCACCAGCAGACATTAAGAACGACCTGCCTACAGAGCACTACAACTTACATGTCTTCATGATTGCCGAGATACGTGCTGGTGTGATAGATAAAGATTCTTCTGCATCTGGAGATCTTTCAGATGACTGCAGGTCATTCTACATTAAGCATCGGTGCAAAAAGATGTGAAGGTGGAAGGTCTGGAAGGTGTGTCTGGTCCACAACAGAACACAGGAAGTGTTTAAAGAAATGTAGAAACAGGCTGCATCAGTGGCCTGGAAGGATAAATACATTTACTGAATCATACAGCTCATCTAGAACGACTTACAAGTTGTCTCATTGTACAGCTAAGCAACTGAGGGCCTTGCTTAAGGGCGCACAAGTGGTGACTTGATGGCGGGGTTTGAACCAGGAACCTTCTGATCAGTAGTCCAACACTAGAAGCATGAAAGTGCCAATGACAAAAGAGCTCCGGAGATGCTTTAAAAGGAGGAGATAATTCTACATCCTGACATTTCAAGGTCTGACAGTCACCGAGAACAGCAAGAATTCCAACAGTGAATCTCCAATGAGGACATTTTTAACATCAGTTTTCTGTGATGTTAACCTTCCCTTTTTGCAAGACAGATACTCAGATGTCTTACCTCTGTTGTAGTTTAAGTTTGTGTTATTTGACAGTTTTTTAAAGTGTTATTTGTAAGGAGGATTGAGAGAAACATGATTTCAGTTCTCTATATGAATGCACTGTACATGTAGCAGAATTGACAATAAAGGTGACTTTGACTCTGACGACAAACTGCAGACAGTGCGTATTATCTTTCATAACCCATTTTCACACCCATCTTTAATCAGTGTGACATCTGTGCTCTCAGCAGACAAAGAAAACAGTGCAGATCTGGTTTTCTCTAACGTGTCTGAGCTGCTTTTGCAAACAGGTAGAGGTTGTTAGAGCTTGTTTTACTATTAATCCTCTCCTGTAGTATAGAGCTATAGTATGGTTAGTTTCCCATAGAATCCCATGTTGCAGTCTGTTTCAATAATGGTTGCTATGGTTTTAAATAACGGCTATGAGGCTATTTTTTATCGTGTTCCATGTTCCCCTTTGTTTCTTTAAGCACCTGCCTCTGTAAAGGTCTCGGTGTTTCCCAGCTGTTTCCCATTAGTTCATTAACATTAATGTTAGCTGTAAAACAGAGCGTGGCCTTTCTTTGTCTTGTTAAATTTCTGAAACCTCTAAAACAGGTTTTCTTAAATATACAAAACAGAGTGCTTCATATCCATAGTTTAGAAAATAAATTTTTTTCTAAATAATATCCTCATATTTCTGTCAAGTTTCTGACCCATACCTGCACAGACACAGTGTTTAAAAGAACGCACCTGTAAATGTTTCACATTTACTTAAGATTAATTAAGGACTTCTCCAAAATCCATTCAATGAACCCGAATGAGCCAAACCAGCCCCATGACCATGAAGCTGCTCACCACCTTCAGACCTGATGTTCTTCTTTCACCTCGCTGAAGATTGTGTCCTTCAGGTATACTTGAACAATTCAACTCAATAAAAACTAATTGTATAGCACTTTTAATAATTGTCATTGTCGCAAAGCAGCTTTACACAATCAAAAGAATTATTTAAGTCTGTATGGAATGTGAAAATGGTACAATGGTACAATGCCAATTTACATGTTAAAATAGCTTTCTTTTTTACTTTGTCCTCATATAATCTCAGTCATTTGTACATAGTTCATTTGTCACACAGTTTCGTTTGTTCAGAAAAGTATTTGACAAGAATTAGTGCGGAAGAGATGGCCCATCCCGATGTGGTCTAACCACAGTTGACTTTAACCAGTGTAATTTACAGACTGTATTTCCTAAATACTTTACGTCCTCAATACTTTCAGCACGTAGACATACACCACTGCTAAGAACACATTAGATCCTGGATACTGAAAGCACCCTGCAGGACTGTTTTTCTCTGAAAGACTGGGATGTTGGCAGTACAGAGAGAAGCTGGAAGGCTTCTATTCCACTGATCACTCTGAAAGGATGTGACAAGGCCTCTATAACATCAGAGACTACAAGAACAGGACCACCACCAGCTCCATAGATAGCCTGACACTTCCCTCTGATACTGGCTTTTGAACTTTTTGACTGGAAGGCCCCAGTCTGTCAGGATTGGAAATACAACCTCAGCCAGAATCATCACAAACAAAGGCACTCCACAGGAATGTGTCCTCAGCCCTATCCTATATACCCTGTTCACCCACGACTGTGTCACAAGGACAACATCATCCTGAAGATTGCAGATGACAGTGAAGTGATCACTGGAGGGGACGAAGTAGCCTACAGGATGGAATTGGACAGTATAGTAATATGGTGTGAGGATAACAACCTGTCCCTCAACACCGACAAGACTAAGGAGATGATAGTAGACATGAGGAACAAGAAAGTACTTTATCGAACACTGTTCATCCAGGGGCCCAAAGTGGAGAGGGTGAACAGTTTTAAATATCTAGGCGTCCACATCACTGATGAACTTACTTAGACACTAAACACCACTAAGCTGGTTATGACGGCTCAACAGCGGCTGCACTTTCTTAGGAGTTTATTCGTAAGTTTGAAATGTTTTCTAAGGTTCTCTCAAACTTCTACAGCTGCACGATCAAGAGCATCTTGACCAACTGCATCATTGTGTGGTATGGCAGTACATTTACATTTACATTTAGTCATTTGGCAGACGCTCTTATCCAGAGCGACTTACTTTTTTTTTTTATCTCATTACACATCTGAGCAGTTGAGGGTTAAGGGCCTTGCTCAAGGGCCCAACAGTGGCAACTTGGCGGTTGTGGGGTTTGAATCTGGGATCTTCCGAACCGTAGTCCAATGCCTTAACCACTGAGCTACCCCTGGCCCCATAGTACCACTGCTATGGACAGCAAATGCCTGCAGAGAGTGTTGAGGACCGCTGAAAATATCACAAGGGCTTCACTGCCATCCCTCAGGCCGTAGATCCAGAAGCATGAGTTGCAAGAGCTCTAGGCTAAAGAACTCCTTCTTTCCCACTGCCACCAGACTCCTAAATAGCTGACAGGAGTTTACAATCATGGACTACCAACTGGACTTTCAACTGTATCTTACTGTTGACACAGATCTCAGAACATGCTTTTGCGAACTTTTCACAATCATGTGCACAATAATAATCACAACCAATCATCTGAACAATTACTGGAACAATCATCTGCACAATAATAATTATTGTTATTTTTTAATAAAACATATTTTCAAATTATACTTTTAATTCTATTGTTGATACACATTCTTTTTTATACCTATTCCTTTTATACCTATATTCATTTTACTTTCTTCCATTTTTTGTGTTTATTTGTACTTTTTACGGGCATTCATTGGAGGGCAGCAAAGTGAGAATTTCATTGTGTGTGTGTGTGGGGGGGGGGGGTATAGGGGTATCAGGGGCATGTTTCTTTACCATGACATGGTAAATAAGAACTCCCCGTCTCCCGTGCGAGGCATCTCACAAGTTTTCGTAGGCGACTGCTGCAGTCACCGATTGTGTCCTTAGACATTTTCGGATATCCTTGGCCACGAGAAGGGATCAATGATTCTGTCATTATCAGTTTCACTGAATAACATAAAGGTCCTGGATGTCAGGACCACCATATTTTTTCCCCTAAATTGACTCTGGCACCACTTAAACAAATCGGTGACCCAGCAGATTCGCACTATGAAGACTCGCTGCTTGTTACTGTACACCAGTATCCTGACGAGAAGTCGATCGCCCGAGTGAAGGGGGTGGGGTTAAACAGCACAATGGCGGTCTGGCAGCTCTACCTTATCGGTCTGACTTGGGAGTGTCCTGGCGTATTTGGAGCTCCACATACTGAGGATCATGTTGCATATTGTTTCATTCAGATTCCTTCACCCTTGGGAGAGTTATTAGAGAATATTTAGAGCCTCTTTCAAGTGAACCACACTGTACAGTTTTATGATTTACAGTATGTGATGACATCATTCCTTATTTGACTGTCGCCACTTCGGATCTGGTTCTGTTCTGGGAAATTCTAAATGAATACAAACTGCAGTTTTTAATTGTGATTCTTTAAAAATAAATGTATTAAGTATGTCCCAGCTGTTGCCTGTTAACATTAATGTTACAGAGTGTGGCCGTTGCTTGTCTTGTTGAATGGAAGTTAAAACTTCCTCGGAACAGGTTTTTTTTTTTTATATACAAAACAAACAGGGCAAATCGCACCTGTAGATTTTTCACATTCACTTAAGATTAATTTAGGACATCTCCAAAGTCCATTCAATGAACCCAAACCAGCCAAACCAGCCCCATGACCAACATCAGGTCTGACCTGCTCACCACCGTCAGACGTGATGCTCTTCTTTCACCTCGCTGAAGATCAAAATTGTCCGTCCGGTAAACTTGAACAAGGCCCATTATGTTAAAAATAGTTGTTTTTTTTGTACTTTGTCCTCATATAATCTTATCAGTCATCAGTACATAGTTCATGTGTCACACAGGTTGTTTGTTCAGAGAGATGGCCCATCCCTGTGCTGTTTTATCACCGCAGATGACTTCAACCAGTGTAAGCTTATGGACTTTATTTCCTGAATACTTTCATCACGTAGACGTTTCCACCACTGATAAGAAGACATTGAACACACAGATAAGCTGAGTTAAAGAATAAAGTCTTAACAATGTGCTAATAAAAGAAATAAAATAAAAGCATGTTTACCTCTCTACCATTTATCTTTTATCATTCAGCAATAAAGTGAAGTCCCTGTGTGAAGTTCTGTTCAGACATGTCTTGCCTTTGGACTAGAAATGAGAGATGCTGCTGCCAGGTCCTGAGGGGATTTGAAATAATATTCATGAATGATTGAATTTCTTGTGGTTCTCCCTGTATGACCCGAGAACCTCAGGCTCATGGATAATGAGTCATATAAACAGGTTGAAAAATATGTAGCTCATGCTGGATCCCTACAGGTCACCCTGACACACCCCGGAAAACCATGAACCGGCAGTCTCCGCTCCATCTCATTATTTCATATGAAGTTGTTACAGATGCAACAGTGTGGTGTAGATGTCTTCAATAGAGGGAAGAGAGACCCCTATGTGGCACAATTCCCAAACCAGACAGTGATGCAGCCGCTCAGGATGCTCTCGATAGTTCCTCTATAGAAGGTGGTCAGGATCGGTGGTGGAAGCTGGGCCTTCCTCAGTCTTCTCAGAAAGAAGAGACGTTGTTGTGATTTCTTGTGCAGGGAGCTGGTGTTGAGGGACCAGCTGAGGTCCTTCTCCAGGTGGACACTCAGAATTTTGGTGCTTTCGACAATCTCCACAGAGGAGCCGTCGATGCTCAGCGAAGATTGATCGCTCCGTATCTTCCTGAAGACAACAATCATCTCCTTTGTCCTGTCGACATTGAGAGACAGGTTTTTGTCTTTACACCAGTCTGTTAGCCTCTGCACTTCCTCTCTGTACGCTGACTCGTCGTTCTTGCTGATGAGACCCACCACGGTCGTGTCATCAGCGAACTTGATGATGTGATTCGAACTGTGTGTCGCTACACAGTAGTGAGTCAGCAGTGTGAGCAGCAGGGGACTGAGCACATAGACAATACAAACAGGTGATGGTGCCCTGTAGTTGGTGATAGCTTGTATGACCGGCCACATGTGCCATGTGTCACCGCTGTCCCTGAAGTTTTTGTGAATTCTCTGGGTGTGTGCGTGCTTTGCCTCTCTGATACACACACATCAGGCTGGGGATCGAACCCGGGCCTTCCGCATGGCAGGCCAAACACCTACCACCGAGCCACCAGTGCCCTATTTTATATATCATATACAGGTATATATACAGATATATATAACAATTATAACAATTTTATATACCACATTCACACTCACACACACTAATATATAATTGTTATAATTGTTATAATTTCTAAAAAAAAATAATTATAATCAGACATTACAATGAAACAGTTACTCAGTACATGAATATCTTTTCACCTAATACATTTTTACTCTTAATTGAGTAATATTATTTTGAAGTACAGCTACTATTACTTGAGTACTTATTTGTCCTACTCTACCCACCTCTGTCCACATCCTTGATTTCACAAGGTAGATCCATTTAAGCATAGAGCATTAATATTTATTCATGACACACAGATCCTTTAAACACTTGAATATGATGACCTTATCATGTTGTTTGTAGAAAGACTTGATGCAAAACAAATTAATCAACAGACACCGGTTACTGGTAGGCGTATCATGATGTACGGTACAAACAAGTTTAGTTGAGGATTTCCTGAAATTTCTCTACACACACACCTTGTAATAACAGTATACAGAGCTCTTCTGCAGACTGTTCTCAGGTTAAGACTCATAGTTTTAAGGAATGTGGGAGCCATACTCAAGGTTTTGGAAATGCAGTAATGTATAATCCCCTGTTTCAACATTTCACCCAAAAAAAAGTCTGGCAAAGAAGAAACGTCCTGTGGTTTAATCAGGTATTCCTTTCGTGTTCTCCCTTTAATGTTACACATGAGGAAGTAGATACATGTCATTTAGAGACCTGCCTTAGAAGGCCACAAGACTGTAATACAGACACACACACACACACACGAACACACCAAAACACAGGTACAAACAGGACTTTACAGTCGGCCCATCAGCTGTAATAATAAATCAGGTTATGTGAATGTGAAGATAAATTAGTTTGTAGTTAAGATGAGACCAGAGGAATGTGCTGAAGGGGAAAAGACACAAAAATCATAACCAGCATGATTTATATGCTGGTCTACCCCAGTGGAAAAAAAAATACACTTTAGTGTATTACAAATATATTGAAATCCTCGATAATACACTGCAAATATACTAACAAAAAGTTGTACCATCAGTTAATATATAAAAAGTATACTAACATCATGCTTTTACCAAATTTTGGAATTAAACGTTAAATATACTTAAAAAATTATTGTATTATAATACTTTAAGTGAAAGGCTGGTCTAATTTCCAAAGTATACTTATTTAAACTTGTTTTTCAATATATTTTTGGTATATTTTTTTTAAATATGCTCGAAATAATCATTGTACAAATGTACAGAAAGTATATATTAGAATACAAATTTTAATATACGGTAGTCTCAGTATATTATCAGTTAAATGTAAATGTACTTATATTGAGTGCACTACTCTCTCGTGCGCGCGCTTTTAGACTCGTTTTTGCACGCTGAATCTCTCCCTCGCGCGCGCGATCTCAAACTCGTTCCTGCGCTCAAAATCACTTTTACCGTTCAAGATAATTTATGTTTTTACTCCTCACTCTTCTGTCCGCTCACTGTCATAAAGCGACACACAAACTGCAGCAGGGGGGTTTAAACTAATACTGTACCTGTAGATTCTAATACTAATGTCTGTCTGTGTTCACACACCAGGTTTAAACTAATACTGTACCTGTAGATTCTAATACTAATGTCTGTCTGTGTTCACACACCAGGTTTAAACTAATACTGTACCTGTAGATTCTAATACTAATGTCTGTCTGTGTTCACACACCAGGTTTAAACTAATACTGTACCTGTAGATTCTAATACTAATGTCTGTCTGTGTTCACACACCAGGTTATATTTTAGTTTGTGTGTTTGTGAGACAACCTGATGTTTTGTTGAGCACAAATAAACTATAGTAGTGCTTTTTTGTAACCTTGTGCAAATTAAATCTGTTGAACTCATGAATAAAGTCTGCCTCATAATTACTGATGTAATGTGTTTCAAAAACATGTTATAGTGTAGAAAATACATTTAGCATTTGTAAATTATCCTAAACACTTAATGTGCTGGTAACACATTTGCAGTACAGTATTGTGGGTGGGGCGGCGGCTTGCGACCGTCATGCCTTGCGGCAGGTGTTCTGTTTGTGTTCACCCTGTTTGGGACGTGTGTTTAGGTTAGTGGCTTCGGCCAAGTTTGAGTATGTGTACATGTGTGTTATCTCTACGTGTGTATGTGCTGCATTCTGCTACCGTTCTCCAGTTCTAGCTAATAGCTGAATAGGTGTGTCATTACATTGTGTAGCCACCAAACTCACTCGTCCTCCAAGTTCCCTGCTAGTGTCGAAAAACGCTACAGTAGTATAGAAGCTTGTGTGTACTGTATGATACAATAAAGTCTATTTGTATTAACCACAAAGTGTACTGTTTTAGTACTTGTAATTGTCCAGAAGTATAACAGCATGCTACTGCTGCAATAAGAATATACTCATAGTACATTAATCATGTATTTGTAATACAGTAAAAATAGCTGTAATGTACTTATAATACATTAAATATATTCAATTCAATTCAATTTTATTTATATAGCGCTTTTAACAATGGTCATTGTCTCAAAGCAGCTTCACAAAAATTGAAGAAATTTAACAAAAAAAAAAAAAAAAAAAAAAAAAATATATATATATATATATATATATATATATATATATATATATATATATATATATTATATATAAAATAATAAATAAATAAAATTATAATAGAAAATAAATAAATAAAAAGAAATAATAATAATAATTATAGAAAAGAAAGTAATTGGAAGTGTGGATGTGTGAGAAAAATGTGCAGATAATAATGAGACGGTGGCAAGGAAAAACTCCCTGAGATGGCATTAGGAAGAGACCTTGAGAGGAACCAGACTCAACAGGGAACCCATCCTCATTTGGGCGATAACAGATAGAAATGATATAACATCTTGTGTGTTGTGCAGGTGAAAATTCAATATGACAGAAATTATTTAAATTGACATGAAGACCAGTTCAGCATAGGGACGAGTCAGTAGGTGCAGAGGGCAGATGAGGTCTGGATTACTGGAAGCACAGGAGCAGCATGTGTAGCTCCAACCATCATAAAGCTGAATCCAGCTGGAGCTGGTCCTTCCCTGGATGCCTCAGGAACCTCGCGGGGTTGGCCTTTGTCTACTGAAGCTGGCAAAATCTCCCGATGCCTCGGGATGGGTAGAGAAATACAGAACAGATGGGGAGAATTAGCGTAGTTGCCATTCGGTATAGGTGTACTGGAGTATGAGATTATGGGATGAGTTATGTGTATGCCAGATTAAAAAGATGCGTCTTGAGTCTACTTTTGAACTGAGAAACCGTGTCTGCTCCCCGAACACTGTCTGGAAGGCTATTCCAAAGCTTTGGAGCTAAATATGAAAAAGCCCTACCCCCTTTTGTAGATTTTGAAATTCTGGGAACTACCAGAAGTCCGGAGTTTTGTGATCTTAAGGCGCGTGGTGGATTGTAGCGTATCAGAAGACTGGTTAGGTATGTGGGAGCTAAACCATTTAAGGCCTTGTATGTAAGTAATACTATTTTGTAATTTATTCTAAACTGAACAGGTAGCCAGTGCAGGGATGATAATATTGGGGTTATATGATCATATTTTCTGGATCTAGTGAGAACCCTGGCAGCTGCATTTTGGATTAACTGAAGCTTGTTTATTGAGGATGCAGGACAACCACCTAGTAATGCATTACAATAGTCCAGTCTGGAGGTCATGAATGCATGAACTAGTTTTTCTGCATCAGATACGGATAAGATGTTCCTAAGTTTAGCAATATTTCGAAGATGGAAAAAGGCTGTTTTTGTGATATTTGAAATGTGATTTTCAAAAGACAAGTTACTGTCTAATATTACTCCCAGATCTTTTACTGCTGAGCTGGTAATAACAGTACATCCTTCTAAGCGCAAGCTGAATTGTGAAAGCTGTTGTGTGCTGGTTTTTGGGCCAATAAGTAATATCTCTGTCTTATCTGAATTTAATAAAAGAAAGTTATTGGTCATCCAATCTTTTATGTCCTGGACACACTCAGTTAATCTAGACAACTTAGGTATTTCGTCTGGTTTAGTTGAGATATATAATTGGGTATCATCAGCATAACAATGGAAACTAATCCCATGTCTTCTAATGATGTTACCCAAGGGAAGCATGTATATTGAGAACAACAGAGGTCCTAAAACTGACCCTTGTGGGACCCCATATTTCACTGGCATTACACCAGACGGTTCTCCATTTAGATCTACAAAATGGTAGCGATCAGACAGGTAAGATCTAAACCATTTTAATGCCTGTCCCTGAATACCTATATAATTTTGTAAGCGATCTATGAGAATATTATGATCTATAGTGTCGAATGCAGCACTAAGATCAAGCAGGACTAGCAATGAGATGCAGCCTTGGTCTGAAGCTAAAAACAAGTCATTTGTAATCTTTACTAGTGCAGTTTCTATGCTATGATGGGGCCTGAAACCTGACTGAAATTCTTCAAGGATTTAAATATATACTTAAATTGTATTAATAATACTGTCAGGTATGTACGTTAGTACACACACAGCCATATACTTTAAGTGTACTAAAGTATACTTAAAGTTGTTCCACTTTAGCACACAAAAGTATACTTCATACACTTAAAATTGTGCTTTTGTACAATTTAATTACAACTTAAATACATTTAGTACAAAATTAGTTGTTCCAAAATAGCAAACTTATAATAATACTAGCAAGTATACTAGTCATTAGTCTGGCTGCAAGTACATTTAAGTATGCTTTGGCACGCTAGGATTTAATATACTTAGCATACTTTTTTTTTACTTGGGTATGCAGGTTAATACTGGTTTGTACTGGTCTGAGGCTGGTTTAGTTGGTGAAGCAGAATAAATTGATGGAAGACCAGCATATGAAAACATTCCGGATGGAGCAGACTGTACGTACTGTAAGGAGAATACACTTCGGGATCGATTGTCTCCCATCACTAATAGACGAGACCGCCTCGTCCAGCCACCCACAAATATTACCAGTAATAACCAATATTACCAATATTACCACTATTAAACTATAATCATATAAGTTCATATAAAAACAATCAGGGCCCGGCTTCTCGATAACGCACACTATTCGCGCGCTAAGAAGACTCTTAAGATATATCTTACGTTAAGTGAT
Source organism: Channallabes apus (assembly GCA_030522415.1). Classification (NCBI taxonomy): domain Eukaryota; kingdom Metazoa; phylum Chordata; class Actinopteri; order Siluriformes; family Clariidae; genus Channallabes; species Channallabes apus. The sequence goes on from CM060107.1 coordinate 59,089, forward strand.
AACTTTTCTAAGTGTATTTCTCAAACTGTCTCTTAGGAGTCTTCTTAAGTCGCTGCACTTTCTATGCAAATTAAACATTGCATTAAATTATTTTAATAGCGTTTATTTCGACATGGGTTAACTTAACAATAACATGCCATAATAGACAAATATATAAATTAAATCACCAAACTGTCGCTAATATTTTCATGTAACCTGTGGCGGTGAAACGAACCGGGTATACAATCATAGTTGATAACACTCTTCACCAGCTTAAGAAACAATGTGAAGTATGTCAGTTGTTGGGGTTGTACAGCGCACTTATGGAATTAATACGATGAGATGACAGAGTGGAGGTTTAATACCCCTATCTCACCTACTGTACGCGGGACCGTAAGTGCAGTTCATCATGATTCAGCGGGTGTTTTGGTGTCATGGTTACGTTTCCATTTTACCACGCAAAAAATCCGCGGACCTTGCGGATCTTTTTGGACCGCTGGGCGGTCACTCGAGGCGGATCACGGTGCCTAATACCCCTATCTCATCTCACCTGTGTGGCCTGACTCATCTCCGTGAGCTGCCGCGATTGCCCGCGACTTTCCTTTAACATTCCGCGAAGTTCTTCAAGGTCTGCAAGCTTCCGCGAGGACCAGCAAAAAAATTAAACGTTGAATTTTTCACACGGAAAGATGGAAATGTAATCACAGCGTAAAAACTCGGGGTGAATCATGATGAACCCTACTTACGGCCACAGCGCGAGACCACACAGGTGAGATAGGGGTATAACACCGCATCTCACAGCGAGTCAAACCGCATAAGTGAATACTGTAGGGGTATTACGCATTACAATCACCCAGAAAAATGAATGGATTTGAATGGGTTTGAAACTCCCAATGTTATTTTCTCATTTAACTAAATCAAATTTAATAAAAGTAAAACGTGTCCATAAAGAAAAGTCCATAAAGTCATGGATAATGGCTAATGATCAATGAAACATATTTTAAACAAAAAGCAGCGAGCAGCTGGACATCGGGGCGGGGGGTGTACAGTAAGTACAACGCGTTGGTCTGGCACGCGCAGGTCTGAGCAGCTCAAGAAGCTCCATAATCTGTTGCCTTGGAAGGCAAAAGTTTTTTTCTTTTTTTTTAAATAACGACCACGGGGAAAATATGAAAAGGGCTGAAGTTTAGTCTAAAGGGAAAAATGTAAATGACCCACACGGCTCCACAGATGGCGCCGTCTTCAGTTTAACACAACACCACGCTGTATCGCTGCCTAATTGTCCGCCACCTGTTTAATATTAATAGTGATTGCCAATTTTAATGCATTAGTCATATTATGAAATAGGCTAATTAAAAGTCACTCTATTAGTTCTGATATCAAATAAAATAAAATTCTTAAACAGGTCTACAGTATATTCCAGCATATGACTTTGATAACGTGCCATAATGTGTTTCGATACACCGCTGGTTTATAAAGACTGCTGCTCAGTGGCGGCCACTAGCGTCTCGAGCTGAAATTACGCTAAGTATGAGTTAAGGTCCAGACCAACCTTACGAACGTGTGACATAGCTAAGAGATACTTAGCGTAAGATCGTTTTGGGAAATGCGCCATAGCATTAAGAGAGAGGTTAAGGTACAACTTAAGAACTACTTAGCGATAAGAAGCTTTCGAGAAACCGAGCCCTGATCATTTAGTTAAGACACGTTAATGAAAAATTTAATAAATAGACATTAAACCTCACTTAACCTTAATTCTTCTTGGTACCGACCGCTTTCAAAACCAAACAGAAAGCCGCTCCCTTCTCTTCTTGATAACACGTAGCACAGCCACCTAATGTATTATTATTTATTTTTTTATAAAACTGCCAATCATACAGTGTTTTATACTTTGTAACCTTTTCCCAGGTGATGTCTTGCGCCATCACTGATCACACACACACACACACACACACACACACACACACACACACACACACACACACAGTGTGCAGGACTTGGGTATACATTCATTCACATACACACCAAATTATTAGTCGAGTATATACTGTAGTTGTAAATAGTCATGTTTTATGCACTGCAGCTTCTGTGTTATCTTTGTGTTGTTTGTGTGTCTTTCGTGTCCTTGTGTTTTGTTAACACCAGCAGATGAGATAAAAGATAAGACTACAAAAAAAAAACACAAAAAATATGTAAACTCATTTTGATTGGCTTTTCACTGACCCAACAAGCTTTGATCAGCTCCCGGAAATACACAAAACTGGTTTCACATGGTGGAGGAAATTATTCAGAAGTTAAAGATCCACAAGCCTGTACATTCGTATGCCATGGGTCCATTGTACTGCAAACTGAAAATGAACATATACCCTACTGGGCCCAAAGCAAGTCACACACTCTTATATTTCATCTTGTGTCCTGGAATACAGCCCGTGACATCAGGGAAGAATTAAAACTGCATAGATGTGATAACCTGGTTATTCAGTACATTCAGGTGGTCAGCTGACTTCATTTTATTGCCGCATAACGTTGCTGAGTCTCGACCTGAGTAACTGATCAACCCCAGATCATAACACTGTCTCCAGAGACACTTGTACAGTGGACACTATGTATGATGGGTGAAAGACTGATGGTGTTTGTATTACATTTCCTTGCTGCTCTTATTGCGTGTCTAGTTTACAGATCTGTGGTTTTCTCGTCTGTCTGCTCTGGTGCTTTATGAGACTGTGGTTAAAAAAAAAAAAAAAAAAGGAAGGCATAATGTTCTGCTTCTTCAGCGTTTCATTCATTTCCGGTTCTGCACATAACAAGAAGATCTCACCGTAGAATTCACAGTGCTCATTTCCCCTTATTTCCTCTTAATATGTTAATATTAAGTGGAACATATATTTAATATGAAATGTAACATCAATAGGCTTTGGTTCAGAGATTATATATTTAAGAGAGAGTTAATACCTTATTCATACACATGTGATACACAATGTGGGAACAGTCTCTTTTTTATATCTGTTCTTTTATTATTATTATTATTATTATTATTATTTTCTTTTATTGGCTGACCACATGATTACAGGTGCTCGTGGAAATTCAATTCAATTCAATTTTATTTATATAGCGCTTTTAACAATGGTCATTGTCTCAGTGCAGCTTAACAAAAAATGAAAAAGATTTTGTTAGAAAAGAAAATATTTGGAAGTGTGTATGTGTGAGAAAAATGTGTTTAGGTAATAATGAGGTGATGAATGAAATGTCTCTGATGAGCAAGCCAAGGGTGACGGCGACGGTGACAAGGAAAAACTCCCTGAGATGGCATTAGGAAGAAACCTTGAGAGGAACCAGACTCAACAGGGAACCCATCCTCATTTGGGCGACAACAGATAGAAATGATATAACATCTTGTGTGTTGTGCAGGTGAAAATGCAATATGACAGAAAATCATTTAAATTAACATGAAGACCAGTTCAGCATAGGGACGAGTCAGTAGGTGCAGAGGGCAGATGAGGTCTGGATCACTGGAAGCACAGGAGCAGCATGTGTAGCTCCAACCATCATAAAGCTGAATCCAGCTGGAGCTGGTCCTTCTCTGGATGCCTCAGGAACCTCGCAGGGTCGGCCTTTGTCTACTGAAGCTGGCACAATCTCCCGATGCCTCGGCATGGGTAGAAGAATACAGAACAGATGGGGAGAATTAGCGTAGTTGCCATTCGGTATAGGTGTACTGGAGTATGAGATTATGGGATGAGTTATGTGTATGCCAGATTAAAAAGATGCGTCTTGAGTCTACTTTTGAACTGGGAAACCGTGTCTGCTCCCCGAACACTGTCTGGAAGCTAAATATGAAAATGCCCCGCCCCCTTTTGTAGATTTTGAAATTCTGGGAACTACCAGAAGTCCGGAGCTTTGTGATCTTAAGGCGTGTGGTGGATTGTAGTGTATCAGAAGACTGGTTAGGTATGTGGGAGCTAAACCATTTAAGGCTTTGTATGTAAGTAACACTATTTTGTAATTTATTCTAAACTGAACAGGTAGCCAGTGCAGGGATGATAATATAGGGGTTATGTGATCATATTTTCTGGATCTAGTGAGATCCCTGCCGGCTGCATTTTGGACTATCTGAAGCTTGTTTATTGAGGATGCAGGACAACCACCTAGTAATGCATTACAATAGTCCAGTCTGGAGGTCATGAATGCATGAACTAGTTTTTCTGCATCAGATACGGATAAGATGTTCCTAAGTTTAGCAATATTTCGAAGATGGAAAAAGGCTGTTTTTGTGATATTTGAAATGTGATTTTCAAAGGACAAGTTACTGTCTAATATTACGCCCAGATCTTTTACTGCTGAGCTGGTAGTAACAGTACATCCTTCTAAACGCAGGCTAAATTGTGAAAGCTGTTGTGTGCTGGTTTTTGGGCCGATAAGTAATATCTCAGTCTTATCTGAGTTTAGTAAAAGAAAGTTATTGGTCATCCAATCTTTTACGCCCAATGGAAACTAATCCCATGTCTTCTAATGATGTTACCCAAGGGAAGCATGTATATTGAGAACAGCAGGGGTCCTAAAACTGACCCTTGTGGGACCCCATATTTCACTGGCATTACACCAGACGGTTCTCCATTTAATTCAATTTTCAATTCAGTTTTATTTGTATAGCGCTTTTAACAATTGACATTGTCTCAAAACAGCTTTACACAACAAAAGAATTATTTAAGTTTGTATGGAATGTGAATGTGTATGAATCAAAATGGTCAGATCTACAAAATGGTAGCGATCAGACAGGTAAGATCTAAACCATTTTAATGCCTGTCCCTGAAGACCTATGTGATTTTGTAAGCAATCTATGAGAATATTATGATCTACAGTTTCGAATGCAGCACTAAGATTGAGCAGGACTAGCAATGAGATGCAGCCTTGGTCTGAAGCTAAAAACAATTTGTTTGTAATCTTAACTAGTGCAGTTTCTGTGCTATGATGGGGCCTGAAACCTGACTGAAATTCTTCAAGGATGTTGTTTTCCTGCAAGAAAGTGCATATTTGAGCCGATACTAATTTTTCTAATATTTTTTATATGAACGGAAGGTTTGAAATCGGTCTATAATTTGTTATTTCATTCGCGTCCAAATTAGATTTTTTAAGAAGCGGCTTAATAACTGCTAACTTGAAAGGTTTAGGGACGTGACCAAGATGTAATGAAGAATTAATAATGTTTAGAAGTGGCTCTCCAACCGTAAGCATCACTTCCTTTAAGAATCTGGTTGGGATTGGGTCTAACAGGCACGTTGTTGATTTAGCCAAGGTGATGAGTTTATACAGCTCTTCCTGTCCTATACCTGTAAAGTACTGAAAATCTAAATGTGAAGCTATAGGCTGAACTGGATCGTGAGATACTATTAGAGGTTGAACCTCGTTATTTTCTTCCTGATACTATTGATTTTTTCATTAAAGAAGTCCATAAAGTCTTCACTTCTAAACTGTGATGGGATACTCTCTGCGGGCATCTTAGGTTTTGTTAGGCGAGCCACTGTACTAAATAAGAACCTGGGATTGTTTTGGTTTCTTGCTATCAGTTGGCTAAGATGCTCGGTCCTAGCAGTTTTTAGAGCCTGTCTATAGCTGCACATACTGTCTTTATACGCAATTCGAAAAACTTCTAATTTAGTTTTTCTCCATTTTCGCTCGAGGTTACGGGTTGCTCTCTTTAGGGCGCGAGTATGACTGTTGTACCACGGTGCAAGTGTTTTATCTCTGACTTTTTTTTAATCTGATGGGAGCAACATTGTCTAATGTACTGGTAAAAATAGTGCCCATGCTGCTAGTCAGTTCATCTAGATCATCTGCATTTAGGGCTCTAATAAGAAATTGGGACAGATCCGGCAGATTACTTGTGAATCTGTCTTTAGTAGTGGGATTCATATTTCTAACAGATTGATAACGTGGGGAGACACAGCTAATCTGTTCTACGGGTAGAGTATATATCAGGAGGTGATGATATGTGATATCATCACTTTAAGGTAAGATCTCTATATTAGAGACATCTATACCATGGGATATAATTAAATCTAGCGTATGATTAAAGCGGTGAGTTGCTTCAATTATATTTTGTTTAACCCCAACAGAATTTAGTAAATCCATAGAAAACAAAAGCTATCCAAATAGCAAACAAAAGTCAACATGAACACCTCTCACCCTTCTTCATACAACGTTCAATCATAAAATGATCTGATTTTTAAAGATCTATTTGCTAAGAATATGTGCTTCTAATTATCTGTAAAGAAACATGTTTCCACATCCTTCACTTATTGTTATTATTAACAATTTCCATATTTTGTTGGAATCTTGATTCAATAGCGTTAATCGTGACTAATTACTTGAGGAAACAAGCATGAAAAGTCACATTAAACGTTTGGGTTCTTGTGCAGTCGCAACAACTCGTACAGCGTCAAGTTGACACCAGATGTAGTGGGTGTGTAGTGGGTGTGCCTTTAGGAGGACAAGGCTTCGCCCCCTTTTTTCTCACCATGTGAAGAGAAATAATAATCACGTAATCCGGTTAAAGATTAACACTCGTTAACAGCTGTGTGAGGCCTCGATCACACGCCAAAGAAGGAAGAATAACTGGAACAGGTTTAATAGTGCTGAACAGATCAACAAACTTAATAAAATCAATCAAACATGATTAAGAGAAGCATGTGTGGGGAGGGGGGGGGGATGGGTGTGTCATCCTTCTGCCTCCTTGCGAATCTTAGACATTTATCCAAAAAAATGTAAAATGTCTAATTCCTATGTAAGCCCAGGTTTAGCTGGGAGTGGTACGCCTATCCGTTTTCTCAGCTGGAACATCAGAAGTACAGTATGAGTAACACGATTAAAAGATCTAATCACCTGAAACGTTTACATGCTAATATGGTGTTTTTACAAGAAACACATCTTTGGATCATCATAGGCTTCTCCATCAATTGGGTAGGTTAAATATTTCATTCTAATTTTAACACTAAGTCACGGGGTTTGACCATAATAGTAAACCAAAAGATCCAGTTTTCAACTAACCATATGACAGAAATGGCAGGTGTCTTATTGTTGCAGGTACACTAATTCAGACCAAGGTTTTATTGGTAAGTGTTCATGATCCAAACTTCAATGATCCAGACTTTGTGAATAAATTACTTAGTAGCCTCCCCTGCTTAAACACTCACTTGATCATTTTTGGGGAGATTTGAACTGTTCTTCTGATCCAGTTTTGGATCGCTCTAGCTCTCGTGTTGTGTCCCAGTCTGCCGTGTCAAAAATATTCTTTAATTTCATGTCACAGAATGGCTTTGTAATCCCAAGGAGGTTCCGTAATCCTCTAGATAAAATAAAAAAAAAACAACTGTTATTGATTCTGAGCTTTGGCGGTGTGAGTGTATACAGGAGCGCTCATACACTCCCTCATACCTCCCCATTGTTCCACGGCTCCTGCAGAACTGCTGCACTTCACATAATATATCACGTGTGACTTTTTTTTTTTTTGTATTCTCTCTTAATAAGGTGTGTTTGTTCAGGAGTGTTCTTATGAATAGAAATAGTGATACTGTGTTTTGTAAATGATTAAACGCATAATGTAATTGATATGAGAGATATGGATTAAGAAAGGTTTGGGCCCTATGAGAGTGTTTATGTGCACGGCCCAGTGTGCTGGGCTACGCCCCCTGCTGACCTACATGGAGCTGCTGGAGGGTTGGACTGATGGGTAAGGTAGGCATCGTTTCATTCCATTTGGGTGAACACAAAAGTCTCATGAAGTACGCCTGTAGATGCGCAGCACTAGGGAAAGAGATGGGTAGAGGGGCCGAAAAATGTACAGTAAGAGTAGGAGTAGCTGTACTTCAAAATAATATTACTTAGGTAGAAAGTAAAAAGTAGTCATCCATGTAACTCATTACTACCCACCTCTGACTAGGGGGCAACACCGACACTCTCAAAACAATGTCCAAAACCACTACTCCGGAGCACCTAACAGTTGTCCTATGGCATGGAGGCTCTGGTCAAACTGGACATGAGGCCAGAATTTGGCACAAGGACTGAGCTGGAACTTGGTAAAGGGACTGACCTAGGCATGGGACATTGTTCCTTACACTTTTGGGGAAAGCTTAGCACCAACGCAACCCCAAAACCAGGTGTCATTATCAGCACTGTATCCCTGTAGCTGAGTGGTGGCACTAGCATAACATCAACATTGGGTAGCTCTGCAGGTATGATGTCCTCAGATCTTGGATGGGGTGGCGGCATGACACGCAGGAGGGTGCAGGTATAAAGTCCCAAAATTCAGGTTTTGGAGAAGGCGTTATGTCATTGTAGTCAAATGGCGTTCTTGATCCCAGAGGATTCAAGCATATCTTGGTATAATTCAGGCACATGATGGCATGAAACAGTGCAAGATTTGACCATTTCATCAACCTTCACATGATGGTGAACAGATGATACAGCTTCAAGCGAAGCTGAGGAGATGGCCAGGTTAGCCTCCAGTGCATGTGGGAGGTGGTGTTTTGGCATTACTCTGAGCACCCTGGGGCACTCCCTCTCCAGCTGACTCAGCATTGCTTCAGAAAATAATTCTTGGAAGACTCATAACTTTTTACAGGACACACCCTGTGCCAAGTCCTCTACTGCAAAAAATAATAATAATAATAAAGTGGGGTTTTAACATGAAGAAAACAACAGACATGGTATAACTGTGGCTGAGCTGGAAGCTGTAGGGTGATGCTAAGAAAAGCAGGCCAGCAACACAACCACATAACGGTACACTGAAAACAAAAGCAGCAGGGACAAGCGATGCATGAAAACCACCAAACTCAAACAGTGACTTTAAATAGTCATCGGAACGAACAAGATGCAGGTGAATGCAACTGAGACCGCGTGACAGGTGAATTGCATCCTGGGAAACAAATCCAACACGCACCCCAGTGAGGAGTTTGACATGACACAAGAACTCCACACTTCCTTACTGAGTATTTTATTAATTCTGCCTATTGTATTTTTAGAATAAGCACCATTAATACATAATGTGTATTATATACAGGTCCTTCTCAAAAAATTAGCATATTGTGATAAAGTTCATTATTTTCTGCAATGCACTGATAAACATTAGACTTTCATATATTTTAGATTCATTACACACAAACTGAAGTAGTTCAAGCCTTTTATTGTTTTAATATTGATGATTGTGGCATACAGCTCATGAAATCCCTAAAAATTAGCATATCATGAAAGGGTTCTCTAAACGAGCTATTAACCTAATCATCTGAATCAACTAATTAACTCTAAACACCTGCAAAAGATTCCTGAGGCTTTTAAAAACTCCCAGCCTGGTTCATTACTCAAAACCGCAATCATGGGTAAGACTGCCGACCTGACTGCTGTCCAGAAGGCCATCATTGACACCCTCAAGCAAGAGGGTAAGACACAGAAAGACATTTCTGAACGAATAGGCTGTTCCCAGAGTGCTGTATCAAGGCACCTCAGTGGGAAGTCTGTGGGAAGGAAAAAGTGTGGCAGAAAACGCTGCACAACGAGAAGAGGTGACCGGGCCCTGAGGAAGATTGTGGAGAAGGACCGATTCCAGACCTTGGGGGACCTGCGGAAGCAGTGGACTGAGTCTGGAGTAGAAACATCCAGAGCCACCGTGTACAGGCGTGTGCAGGAAATGGGCTACAGGTTGCAAATTTTGCATGTCATTGGGAAATCAAGGTGCCAGAGTCTGGAGGAAGACTGGGGAGAGGGAAATGCCAAAATGCCTGAAGTCCAGTGTCAAGTACCCACAGTCAGTGATGGTCTGGGTTGCCATGTCAGCTGCTGGTGTTGGTCCACTGTGTTTTATCAAGGGCAGGGTCAATGCAGCTAGCTATCAGGAGATTTTGGAGCACTTCATGCTTCCATCTGCTGAAAAGCTTTATGGAGATGAAGATTTCATTTTTCAGCACGACCTGGCACCTGCTCACAGTGCCAAAACCACTGGTAAATGGTTTACTGACCATGGTATTACTGTGCTCAATTGGCCTGCCAACTCTCCTGACCTGAACCCCATAGAGAATCTGTGGGATATTGTGAAGAGAAAGTTGAGAGACACAAGACACAAGAATCTGCAAAAGGATTCCCGACCAAGTATTGAGTGCAGAACTGAACATAATTATTTGAAGGTTAACTTTTTTTGTATTCAAAACACTTTTCTTTTATTGGTCGGATGAAATATGCTAATTTTTTGAGATAGGGATTTTGGGTTTTCATGAGCTGTATGCCACAATCATCAATATTAAAACAATAAAAGGCTTGAACTACTTCAGTTGTGTGTAATGAATCTAAAATATATGAAAGTCTAATGTTTATCAGTACATTACAGAAAATAATGAACTTTATCACAATATGCAAATTTTATGCATTAATATGCTCAAGGACCTGTAGTTGCAAATAATTGAAGTAGAACGCTTGTTATTTTGTATGTTATACACTATTTACAATTGTTTTTGCATGTTTTTGTGATCAAATCACAGGATCACACGCACACACTAACTCAGCAACTCTAACTTAAATATAAAGGCAAGCTCGAGTGTTGATGCGAAATGAGTAGTAAAACCACAAAGACGTGTCTGTGGTATTAAATGGGACAGCTTCTACTCTCACATGAACGCAGTAGCACAATGCAGGTTTAATGCAGAAGTAAGTCACATGAGGATGTTTTTCTGTCTGTTTTGTAGATGTATATATATAGTACTGTATATGTGTGAATATGAGAATCAGAATCAGGTTTTATTCACCAAGTATGTTGATGCACACAAGGAATTTGACTCAGGTTGTCTGTGACAGCCTCTTGAAGTACAGACTGACATTAAACACTGTACATTGTTATAGACAAAGCACTACACACAGTAAGTAAGTACACACCACTTAGTAACTGTAAAGATTAAATTAAGACCAAAGGGGGAAAAATCTGTGTATGGTAGTGCAAGTAACAGCAGTGTGCATCACATATAATAATCAGTGCAGAGAGCAGTAATGTGCAGTAGGATGTGTGAAAGTTGTAAGAAGCATGTGTGTGTGTGTGTGTACTGTAAAGTTCCTCGTTTGTTATGCTGAAAGTATGCCTGTGGTTCTTGGCCTCACTTACTCTCCTACTTCCTGGGACACACACAGACACGACTCTGACCCACTGCACTCTGAACAGTTACTGGGCATGGGAAACCCAGCCTGTGTTATGATGTTAGCAGTGAAGCTCATGTGATCCTGAAGCTGATTTACTCGGCGTACTGCATAACCACAGTCGCCTTGCACAAAATGACTCTCTTGTTGCATTCTGCTTTGTATTAAACAGTAATGCAGGACTTTCTGTGTGAAACTGTGACAAATATACCTCAAAGAAGTCTGAAAGCCTGCACACATCCACACTCCAGGGTGTAAATCAGTGGAGTCGTCGATGGCCAACCCTGGAGCTGAGAGGTCGCAACACTACCCCCTGCAAAACCATAACGTGCAATTCTCTTAAAACGATTAGCTCAGGAATGTCTGGTTGTTAAAACATTGTGGCAGTGTTGATGTTTGAAAGCTAGAACCTTGTCTTAGAGCTCTTACATCATCCGCTTCGTATGAATCCATGCATCCCTGACACTGCTGGGTTTACTCGGGTCAAGCTTATGTTCCTTTGCCTTTTAAAGGGCACATGAAAACCCTCCTCGATTTTAAGGTTTTTGAAATTTTAAAAGTAAAAATCTGTTAACTGGTGGTGTTATTCCATCTCCATTTAAGCATGCAGTGATGGAACCACTGATAAAAGTAACATTAGACCCGTTTCTAAACTTATTTCTGAATGTTGTTTCTGTACAGTTGAAGTCTTATTTACATGGACATGGTATTCCCGAGGTGTTCCAGTCTGGTTTTATAGCTTCCCCAGCACTTAATTCTGCACTTAAAGGTTTTTAATGATCTTTTAATAACTACCGATCTCACAGCTGCATTTGAACCTGTGGGTCACTATTGTGGGTGATACTCACTCTGCCCTGGACTGGTTCATACCTGACGAGCAGAAGTTTTTCTGTTGGTTTTGGTGACTCTGTATCCTCCTCAGCAGCTCACACATGTGGGGTCCCACAAGGGTCTATTCTCTGACTTTTGTTATTGTCGGTTTACACATTCTTATTGAGATTTGTTAAGAATTTATTTTCTTTGTTATGTAGATGATATTAAAATGTACATTCCTTTGAAACAGATGGATACAGTTGTAACAGTTTAACAATACTTTTGTAATGTCTTAAGGTTGTCAAAATGTCCAAAAACTGAAGTGTCGGTATTCGGACCTTGTGCTGAGCCTTCCATAAGGACTTCCCTATGTTCCCTTAAATCATATGCAACAACAACTGTTAGAAACCTAAGTGATTTTAAACTTGATAAACAAATCATTTCTGCAATAAAATAAGTTCTTTTTTTTTAAATAAAATATGTTTTTCTGCTAAGGCAAACTGTCCCAGATCAAGCCATTTAAACTTTATTAAATTAACATTTAATAATAATATTAATAATAATAATTTTTCATATAGGTGCCTTACTAGCACCCAAGGACACTTTACATTGAAAATAAATGTTGAAAAACTGAACAATGATCACAGAGATAAAACAAAATAAAATGAGTCATTCAGTGATTGGTCGAAGTCAAATTACAAATGTAAGTAATAAATACATAAATAATTTAACATTTACGGCATTTGGCCGACACCTTTAGTCTCAGTGACTGTTGTTAGTGTTTTCTAGTTTTATTGCAGTGTTAGGGTTATTTATTATTATTATTACTGTTATATAGGTTATATTATAATTTTTTTTTTTTTTTTACTTTGGTGTTTTATTAATGGTCTGAGATTTAATTGTGTGCATTATATATGTAAAATATAAAACTGTCCAGCACTTTGGTCAACAGTGTCGATTTTAAATGTGCTCTATAAACAAATCTTATGAATTATAAAATTATTGGACTGAGACATCGGAATAACTTCACACAAATTACCCTGATACAGTGTTGCTAATATGACTTCAAAACTAAATTTATTAATATTTCACACTTAAATATACAATAGAAATGTTCATACTGGTGATACTGGTTTTGTTTGTATACAGGAGGCTGTTGTGTTCGTCCGGTTCTCCACTAGGGATTCCTGAACTGCCGTGAACGCTAAGATCAGTAAGTTCTGTGGTTTAGAGGTTGTATTTGCAACGTTGTTTCAGGATCATTTAATCAAAGCCATTCTGACTTTCACAAACAACATTGTCCGGATGTAGTGCTCTGCACAGTTGTTGTTGCAACCTAATTACAACTTTCTGTGGTGTGTGCGTGTCTGTGTATATAGATCATGTCCTCCGTCTGTATCTGATGATGGGGTTGGTGGGTGTGTGTATCATAGTGGTGTAGTTCACAGTGGGGAAATATCCGTCTACCAGCTCGAACTCGAATAAACGCAACAATGTCGACCAAATGGTTTTAATCTGCACGTAGGCGAAGTTCTCGCCAATGCACCGGTGACGACCTGTCAACAAAAACAGACAGACAAACAATCAACAAACATGACGGTAAAAATACCTGTCCGTGTTCTCTGTCAGTGTCAATGGACACTGACTTGAGATTTTAGCATTAGAGCACATGGAGACCTTCTTCTGTACAACCACGTGCTTTCGTGGCAACAGTTTTGAAAAATACAACAACAACAAAAAAAAAACAACAACCTCATATGGGTGTGATGGTCAGGGGTCAACATACTTTTGAACGTAGAGTGTCGATCTGCCCAAGCTTTTTATATAGCCTACTGCGTGTATTATTGAATAGGTATTGGTATTGTTTTTCTGTAAGTATGTTTTAAATTTGTATAACATTTTAGCCGTTACCCCTCTGCTTTACCCCTCAGCTTGGACGATATCGTGATATATTGCGATACAACGTTTTATTCTCAGCTGCATAAACTCGACCACACTCGCCTTAGCACTGTGTGTGTGTGTGTGTACAGTATGTGTGTGTTAACCCCCATGACCAAGCCCACCTGCTCCGAACGGCACGTAGGCGAATTTCTCTCCGGAGGCAGGGTTGTCCCCGAGGTACCGGTCGGGGTCGAAGTTCAGTCGACGATCCCAGGAGTCCTGGAGGCGATGGTTTACAGTGGGCGAGACACACACCTGGTGTCCTGGAGGGATGGTATACTCTCCAACTTTCTGCACCAGTGAGAGAGAGAGAGAGAGAGAGAGACATACAGAAGTTAGGGTTCTAAGAAGGACTCCTGAAACCTGAGAGGTGTAAGTACAGTGCGGTAACGGTGCATACCTGAGGAGTACGAGCCATTCTCATCATGGTCATGATTGGGGGGCGGAGCCTCAGAGTTTCCTTCAGACAGCCTTCCAGCACGGTCAGCTCCTTCAGCTACACAACACCAGATCATCACGTTAGACGGCGCAAACAAAGTAAGCTAAGTTTCCACTCGATAGATGTACGCCAGTTTATTAGCGATAACATCTATCCCCACTCTCCGCTGTTCATAATAACCCTTCCCTCCGCCAAGACGTACTGTTTCACATCACTAAACAGAAGGTAAGCTGACACGCAACACGGATCAGGTTTCATTATTGTGTAAAAACACTCCAGGCCACACCACAATTCTGTGGAAGTGATCAACAAGACCAGGGATCGCATCGCTCAGAAACAGTGTTCCCACTACTTCGCGGGAAGACTTTTCACGGGGTACTGGGCTGCTGCCTGACCTGTTCGTAGGTGATGGGCGGCAGGCTTTCTCCACACACTTGCTTCTGTTCGCTGTAGCAGCGTTTCTGCAGCTCAGGGTCCTGCGCCAGGAAGAACCCCAGCCATGCGCTGGTGGTGGACGAAGTGTGCTGACCAGCCAACAAGAGGCCAATCAACATCCCGGAAATCTCATCGTCGTTCAGAGAACGCCCGTCTCTACGGAGAAACAGACAGGTTGAGAGGCGTGACGGGGTGTACTGTGTGTGTGTATAAAAATGAGTGACGAGTGAGCAGCCATACTTGTATGTGGCCTCTATGAGCGTCTGCAGGATGTCGTCCTGCTTCTTGGTGCTCTTACGGCGCTTCTCGATCACTTTGTAAAAGATTTGCTTGATCTCTCTGTGTGCACAGTCCCTCTGCCTGCAAGCATTTTAGAAACATGTTACTGACATGTTTCCTGTTAATCTCATAATTTGCCAGACATCTGAGGTTCAGTCCAACATATGCTACATGCAGACTCATTACTGGTATCCCTCAAGGCTCAATGGTTGGCCCACTACTATTTTCCCTCTACTGACTTATTCTACTAACCCAAATTAAAATCTCAAATTAAAATTTTATTTGTCACACAGTCACATACGATATGCAGTGATATGCTTAGACGACCGGCCGTGACTTAAAATAAAAGACTATTATTAGAGAATAAATATGAAAAAGAAAAAGTAGTAAACTTAACTAAGAAAGAATAAAATACTTGCAGAATACAAAATATACAATATATGAAAAATATAATAAAAATAAGAAAAGTATAGCTATATATACACTGCGTTCCAAATTATTACGCAAATGATATTTCTCTGATTTTCATAATTAGTAAATGCAAATGACAGTCAGTATAATTTTCTAGTCATCAACTATTAGGGTATAATTTTAATTTTATTGAACAAACCTCCTAATGATAATATTTACAAACCTCCTAATGATAATATTTATTTTAAAAATAAAAAACTGCAAATGCACTGTTCCAAATTATTATGCACAACATTTTATAGGTTGTAAAGAACTGAAAATGGGCTTTTGTTGAATTTGCAGCATTATGAGGTCATATTTACTGAGATCAAAAACTATTTCAATCAAAAACATCCTAACAGGGCTACATGTTACTTAACATAGGACCCCTTCTTTCATATCACCTTCACAATTTTTGCATCCATTGAACTTGTGAGTTTTTGGACAGTTTCTGCTTGAATTTCTTTGCAGGATGTCAGAATAGCCTCCCAGAGCTGCTGTTTTGAATCAAACTGCCTCCCACCCTCATAGATCTTTTGAGGATTCTCCAAAGGTTCTCAATGGGTTTGAGGTCAGGGGAGGATGGTGGCCACACCATGAGTTTCTCATCTTTTATACCCATAGCAGCCAATGACACAGAGGTATTCTTTGCAGCATGAGATGGTGCATTGTTGTGCATGAAGATGATTTTGTTACGGAAGCCACGGTTCTTCTGTTTGTACCATGGAAGAAAGTGGTCAGTCAATATACTGTGCAGAGGTCATTTTCACACCTTCAGGGATCCTACAGGAGCCTACCAGCTCCGGCCCAAAACATGACTCCGGCACCTCCTTGTTGACGCTGCAGCCTTGTTGGGACATGGTGGCCATCCACCAACCATCCACTACTCCATCCATCTGGAACATCCAGGGCTGCACGACACTCATCAGTAAACAAGACTGTTTGAAAATTAGTCTTCATGTATGCCTGGACCCACTGCAACCATTTCTGCTTGTGAGCATTGGTTAGGGGCCGAATAGTAGGTTTAGGTTTATGCACAACTGCAAGCCTCTAAAGGATCCAACACCTTGAGGTTCGCGGGACTCCAGAGGCACCAGCAGCTTCAAATACCTGTTTGCTGCTTTGTAATGGCATTTCAGCAGCTGCTCTCTTAATCTGATGAATTTGTCCTGCAGAAACCTTCTTCATTCTGCCTTTATCTGCACGAACCTGTCTGTGCTCTGAATCAGCCACAAATGTCTTCACAGTACGATGAGTTTTTGTGAAATATCTAATGTTTTTACACTTTGTCCAAGGCATTGCACTATTTGAGGATTTTCGGCAGCAGAGATCATTTATCGTTCCCATATTGCTTGAAACCTGCGGCCTGCTTAATAATGTGGAACAACCTTCTTCAGTACTTTTACTTTAACTGTCCTCATCTGGCAAACTAATTATCACACGTGTCTGAGATTCATTTCAGTGATCCAAAGACCCCTGAGACACGACACCATCCATGAGTTTAATTTAAAAACTAAACATTTAATGTTTATGACACTTACATGCAATTTGCTTTATAATTTGGAACGCGGTGTAAAGAGAGAGAGAGAGAATTATGGACTTTTTGTATGGAATGAAGTTGTATATAAATAAAAGTTGTATAGAGATAGATCTGTCCAGTGGGGGGGTGCAAATATGCCTGAAAGAATTTAAAGTGACTTTGTGCATCAGAGAGGGTGCTAAGCCATGTTTACATGACTTCTTCAAGGTATGAATGAATAGATTTGACAGATAATTACTTTTCAAATGCATAAAAGTATTGAAATCGTTTGTATTACCATCCTCAACCCAGCCCTTGGATTATGAAGGTTTCAAAAGGTGTTTGATTCTTTTGTGCAATCTCAGGCTTGCACCACCTGCTCTCTCTTACTGCAAATATCACTCGCATGCGTCTCTACCACCTCAGACGCTTGAGAGACTTTAGACTGCCCTCCAAGGTGCTCAGGAACTTCTACTCCTGCACCATAGAGAGCATCCTGACGGGAAACATCACGACCTGGTTCGGGAACAGCACCATGCAGGACAGACGAGCTCTATAGAGGGTGGTGCGATCAGCCGAGCGCATCATCCGCACTGAGCTCCCTGACCTACACTCCATCTACAGCAAGCGGTGCTGGACTAAGGCCAGGAAGATCATGAAGGACCTCAGTCACCCCAGTAATGGACTGTTCTCTTTGTTGCGGTCTGGGAAGAGATTCTGCTCCCTAAAGGCCAACACAGAGAGACTGAGGAGGAGCTTCTTCCCGCAGGCGATAAGGTCTCTCAATCACACAATCACACCTCCACACAGGACTAATAACATCTTTTAAGCTCACAACACTGACTGAACAATCATGGACACATTCATACACACTTGCACTAAATATTTATACATCTGGACAATTGCACATGTCACCTTTCATGCATATTTGCACAACCACTGACACTTTAATTCTATATACATATATACTCTACCCTATATTCTATATTTTTGCAATATTTTATTATGCCCTTATTGCACAGTTAATTTTACTAGTTAAAATTATTTCTTCAGTATTTGCTTTTTATTGATTATTTATTTTACGTACAAGCTTATATTTTCTTCTTTTAAGGTCACTGGCGGTCGTATAAAGCATTTCACTGCATATTATACTGTGTATGATTGTGTATGTGACCAATAAAATTTGAATTTGATTTGAATTTGAACTACGTACAGATGTGTTTATACTCAGCTGGAGGGCAGAGAAAACTGAGAAGATATAATAGCCTAGTAACTATTACCTCTTTTGCGATCACACCTAAACCTGGAGGCAAATCTAATAAAAACACGAAATCCTATATAATAAAAAGAAGTGTGACCAAGCCCTGCATTATTATCTGCAGCAAAGAATGCAGATCTTGTTTCACCCAATGGAGTCGTGACAACTCCGTGCAGATGAGTACCTGAAGCTAGGCAAAGGCACCCACTGGGGTAACAGCCATGCAGCGTGGGTAAACCCTCCATCGAGGTCAGTGTAGAGCTGAGCAACACTTTCTGTGAGAATGCTGCGGATCTCCACGCCGTGCAGGCAGCGACTCGCCGTCAGGATGATCAGCTCGCTCAGACCCTCGAACAGATCTGTGATGAAACGGGGAGGAAAAGCATGAAAATCATGAAACGGGCAAGGAGCCGGAAGCAAGGGTAGAAAACTAAACAGAAACTTATTAGGAAACAGGTTCGTTTAGACCCTGAGGCTGTTTTGATTCTCATTAATGCTAGCAGTGCCACCTTGTGGGGAATCTTTAGCATAACAGCATAAAAAAATTATCTGATTTCCAGGTTACAAATAAAACAGGAACCAAAAGCTAAGTGTGTGTGTTTGTGTTGTATCTTACTTTTTTCCCCACTATCCCCCCAGCGGGTGAAATACTGCCGTGTTTCTTCTTCAATGAGCTGGACATGCTGCTTAAAGCGAGCCACATTTAGTCCCGTCTTCAACAACTTCTTCTGCTCCAGGAACACCTGCACACATGTGTACACACACACCCACAAACATCTAACTACTGTCATCCTGTATGTGCTCCCCAATCATTCTCCAGGCCTATTTCACAATCGTACTCCTTTTCCCCTTCATACTTTCTAACTCATTTTATTTCATTTAAATAAATTGCAGTATTTCTTTCAGGAGGTGCACAGCAGTGGCGTACGTGGTTCGGGACGTCGTAGGCGACTCCTTTGCCAAACACGGGTGTGGTCAGGTGTGAATAAACGTCCTCGGCGTTCAGGTCCTCGTTTTTGCTGTTGAACATCAGAGCGGACGCTTCGCTTCCCACCAGGTAGGTGAAGGTCTTCCCCACCATGGTAAAGCTGAACACAGGGCCGTACTGAAAACATCAACATCAGACAGAGAAGATACAAAACCAGGACAAGGCATTAATTAAGGCAGACTGTTTACACCGTACGTTTAATGTTAACGTTATATAACTAATGTAAGGAACGTAACTGATGGAACTTTAAAGCCTTACACACAATAACTTTCACAGTTTGGTCCTGTTTAGGGAAGGGAATCACCAGGAATCACCCACTGCAATATAACCTCAAGTGCCCCAATGTTATGAATATCCTGATGCAATATTAAACTTTTTATGGTAAATTATATAATCCTACAGCGCCACCTGTAGGATCGTAAAGCAATGGCAACATTTTGCCACCTTAAATTGCCACAAAATAAAAATTAAAAAAAAATATATATATATATTTTGAAGTCAGTGTGTTGATGCATAAATTACCACATGATATTTAACTGAAACTATTTTTTCTCTCGTCTTCACCACTTTTGTTTATTACAGGATTCCTTCAAGCAATATTCCTTCTAGCCGCTAATATTCAAATTTTATTGGTCACATACACAATCATACACAGTATAATATGCAGTGAAATGCTTTACACAATATAGTTGCGCAGGGGGTCAAACCCCATGTTCTGGACCCTATGTTCCCAGAAACCTGTGTTCCCAGCCTCATATGGTCCCCAGAATTATATGGCACATAATGGGATCGTGACGAATGTTGCCATGTTCCCATGGTCGATATAGCACATAAAAAGAAAGCTGAACAAGATGTTCCCCAACATGTTTGATTGAATACTTTCTTGAGACTTCCAAAATCATATAAAATGATAATTATCTTTGTTGTGTTTAAATACTTTTGAAGTCGTGTTCCAATAAAAAACTATATATATATATTTTATCTTGAAATGGGTCGCAAAAGTCTCGAACAGAATCAGAGGGATCATATGAACATAGGGCTTTGGGAAAACCCTGTTCTGTAGAACAGTTACACTCTGGTATTTTGGACTAATTATTTAATATAATTTGATATGAGATCATATTTTAGTTCCCCTGAAGCTCTGATGAGGATGAGGACACATCACCTTCTCGTAGGCTTTCTCCAGGAATTCAATGGGACTTTTCCCGAAAGCGATGGCGTGACCCAGGAACGGCAGACTGGACGGGATGTATGGGGGATATTTCTGTGGAAAGCACATAAATGTATTCATTTATTATTATTATTGTTATTATTATTATTATTAATGTATTATGTATTAATATTATGATTATTGCATTACGATTCATGCACAGTTAACATCTGCAGACACTTTATTCAAAATACTTAGGTCTGACACTGAAACATTAAAATATTTAGCACTAAATATGAGGTGTGTGTTATTGTTAAACTATGAATACTCAAATTATTAATCTGAAGAAAGTTTATTAAAAGAAAATGTCCCTTGCACTAGTCAATAAGTCATCGTGTGTCATTAATCTTTAAAATTTATTTTTGATTAATTAATTCATTTATTAATTAAATTGATTAACTGTGCTGCATTAAAATGTAATAAAAACAGGATGTGTATAACGTGCACCTAGTTACAATTAAATTTAATTAAAATGTAATTTGTAATTGTCTTATGCTTTACACAACGTTTACCTCCAATTTGTAATATACATTTTGTTGATTAATAAATGCATTTTCAATCATTTTTAATTAATAACTACACTAACGTAATTTCATTCACTCAACATTTTTTATAAATGAAAAACAAAATATTAAATATATTAAAATGAAATTAGATTTAAGTTCAGTTTAACTGTGATGAAGTGTTTGTTCATGGTCATTCATCACAGTTTTGTGTAATAACTTATCTATTAAGGTAATTATTTAACATGAAAAAGATTATTTTTGCAAGTTTTAATACATTTTCCGAGGTAATTAACAACAACATTAAAGTATTTAATTTTTTTAATGGAAAATATATGTAAAATTGAACCGGTGTTTAAGTTTAGTTTAACTGCGATGATGTGTTAGCTTAGCATAGTCACATAAATCTGAGGTAACTGAAGCATGACTTCCACACAGGTGTTCAGTGACTGACAGTCTTATACACAAACAGTAAACCTGATTACAAACCGATCATATACTTTGATCATTAACTAATTACATGTTGACATTTCCCCCCCGGATGTTTTAACTGTATTAATTATTGTTTTTTTTTTTTTTATGGCGGACGAACACATGCACTGCTCCGTTTCCACGGTAACACGCACGGCCGCGCGGACCGGGAGCGCGCACGCCAGTACTCACGTGTCCGTGTTGTTTTCTCTGCAGCCTGAGTGCCCGTGTGGAGAGGTACGCCACGGTGAGGGTGACCGCGGAGGCGGCGAGAATGGCGAAGCTCAGGTGTTCGCCCATGAGCCTCTCCGCTGCGCGCTCCATCAGCCCGCTGCCAGCCTCTAAAACCCCCATGTTTATGACGGTGATGACGAAGCGCGCTGCCTCTGGTCCGCTGCACGGTTGAGTTTAAATCCTACATCTCCATCGCTACACACAACCAAACACAAATCGGAGCTTGCCCCGCCCCCGTCTGACGGCACACACGCTTCCAATTGGCCGAAGCCTCCAGTCCATCACGTAGCTCCACGCGGCCTTGCGTCCTGATTGGTTAACGCGTTGTGAACTGACGGTCTGCCTATATGACGTCACCCGGCTCATTCCACCTGTGCTGCGTTCTGATTGGTCCGTCCTGTTTACGCTTAGTTTATACGTAATATATAAAGCCCGAGCGCGCAGCTAAAGTGTTAATTACACTACAGTTAAAGCTAATAGAGTTTATTCTTATAAACACTAAACACATTAAATAAAGTCAGGCTGATGAGAAAGCACACCAGCTGGATATAAATGTATAATGAAGGAATGTCCATGTTTGTTTGTTTATGGTTATTCAGCATTGCTTATGGTTATTTATAATAACTAATTTTTTTCGGAAAATTATATAGGTTCGGCTTATTAATGACATTACCATGTTAAACATGAAAGAACGACATTTGTTTCCCAGAACCAGCATCCAACATGCAAGACTTCATCTCAGAACTACTATTACGATTAATAATACTAATAACATTCTCAAGAACGCTGTATGTACATAGGCCAGTAAAACCTAAGCATATAATAATAAATGATGAAATTAATACCACACGGCATGTTTAGAAAATGCAGCTGCATATATCAGAATCAGAAGGGGGAAAAAATTATATACACACACATACAGGTCCTTCTAGGAAAAATTAGCATATTGTGATTAGCATATTGTGATAAAGCTCTTCATGCTTCCATCTGCTGAAAAGCTTTATGGAGATGAAGATTTCATTTTTCAGCACGACCTGGCACCTGCTCACAGTGCCAAAACCACTGGTAAATGGTTTACTGACCATGGTATTACTGTGCTCAATTGGCCTGCCAACTCTCCTGACCTGAACCCCATAGAGAATCTGTGGGATATTGTGAAGAGAAAGTTGAGAGACACAAGACACAAGAATCTGCAAAAGGATTCCCGACCAAGTATTGAGTGCAGAACTGAACATAATTATTTGAAGGTTGACTTTTTTTTTGTATTAAAAACACTTTTCTTTTATTGGTCGGATGAAATATGCTAATTTTTTGAGATGGGGATTTTGGGTTTTCATGAGCTGTATGCCACAATCATCAATATTAAAACAATAAAAGGCTTGAACTACTTCAGTTGTGTGTAATGAATCTAAAATATATGAAAGTCTAATGTTTATCAGTACATTACAGAAAATAATGAACTTTATCACAATATGCAAATTTTTTGAGAAGGACCTGTACATACACACACACACACACACAGTATATATACAGTGAGAAAACTTCTATAAACTTTTTCAGAATCAGGTTTTATTCACCAATTATGTTGACACACACAAGGAATTTGGCTCCGGCTACAGACTACAGACCAACACAAATTCCCTATACACAGTAATGACACAACATTCAGTAGTTTTACAGATTAAATAAGGCAGAGTGAGTCCTGAGTATGTGCAGTAAAGTGTACATAAAGAGATTGTAAGGTAGAACAAGTAGTCCTGTGTGCATCATATATATGTACTGTAATAGGTAGTGCAGAACAGTAAGCAGTAGTGATGTAATGTGCATGTACAGTAGGGAGTTGTCTAAGAAAGAGGTTGTGCATATATATGGAAACTTCTATTACTTTATAACTTTGTTAATATATACATAGAGTACTGTGCAAGGTGGCATGGTTATTGCTGTAGTGGATAGCGCCTCCAGGTTGATTCGATACCTACCTCAGTTGTGTGTGTGTGTGTGTGTGTGTGTGTGTGTGTTCTGCGATTGATTGGCACCTAATTCAGAGTGTACCCTGCCTTGTGCCCTAAATCTCCTGGGATAGGCTCATCCCCCCCCCCCACGACGCTGTACACAGGAGTATTGTGCAAAAGTCTTAGGCATCTTTCTGTAGTACAAATGGTGCTTTATATATTTAACAAAACCATTTATATATGTAACAAATAAACAAATAAATAACAATAATGAAGAATATTTGCTTGCCAATATGCTGCCATCTTTACAGGCATGCAAATACACTTGACCAGGAAGCAAACAACCTGTCTAAACAAAAACAAAACAAAAACAACAATCTTCACCTGTGTCTCACTGGTTCCTGCCTTAAGTTAGATGTTTTTTTTAAAATGGGAGTCTGGAGAACTACACTTCCGCTGAAAAGTTTGGGATCGCTTGCAGATTTCTTTGTTTTTGTTTAGTGATTTATTTTCTACAACAATACTGGGGATTTGAAAACTATGAAATCTATGAGAGACATCTCAATATCAACTGTTCGAAGGAGATTTTTGGATATTTCGGATAAACGCCTTCAGTATTGTTTTACAGTGTAGAAAGAAATAAACGGATTGACCATGGAGTTAGAAAGTGATCACAAACTTTTTAGCGGTAGTGTATTCCACAAGACTACATTAAACATACCGGGATGCAAGGACGATGATGTTTAAACTAGGGTTGCACAATATTTCGGAAAAATTATCGTTATCGCGATAATGGTATACGCAATGTCTGTATCGCAAAGAAATATGGTTATCGCAATATTCAACAACATATCGCACATTCCCTAATGTCGTGCAGCCCGAGTTTACACTATTTCCTTACAGTGGGATATTACTAATTTTTATAAATGATTATTGCTTTAACAATTATTGAAACAGCGCTGTTCTCACTTTCTGCCAGTAGGTGGCGGTAATGCGGCAGACTGTTGTTTTCATCAACCAACCAAACCACAGAAGAAGAACCGAACAGGAAGCAGCAGCAGTGTGAGAGCAGTTGGAGGGTCTGACCCTCAGTGTTGTGTTGTGTTGTGGTGTGTTGTGGTGTTTAGTCTTACCCAGGTGTGTGTTTGAGGATGACGGTGTGCAGTTACTTCCTCCAGGGGAGATGCCGCTACGGGGACAAATGCTGGAACGAACACCCGAGAGGAGGGAGAAGCCAAAGTACCCGCGGCGGCGGAGGTCAGTGTCCTGGGATCAGCTCATCATCTTATACTTAAAACCGGAATAAACATATTTATACATATTTACATCTGTGTTGATCAAAAACGTTAAAAAGAAAGTAGTTATTCGCAGCGTTTTAGCACCACTGTGCAGTTCGGCTAGAGGGCGACACCCGCTGGCCGAACAGGTGAACTGCAGCTGCAAGTGAAGGCTGAACTGGAGTTTTTATAATGCAGCTTACAGTTAAAAACACAAATAGTCTTAAAATAAGTCATCAAAAATACTATTGTAATTAGTAGCACCTAATAAGTAGATTTCTATTGAAATAAGTGAAATCAAACAGTTTTCTGACACTTCCATTTCAATTACATTAAAATTCTTTCATTCTTTGTAAATTTTCTTTCATTTTTGTGAAGCTGCTTTGAGACAATGACCATTGTTAAAAGCGCTATATAAATAAAATTGAATTGAATTGAATGCGTTCCTGTTCTGCAGGCTCGGTGAACCGGGTGTGGGTGAACCCATCTCAGCGCTCAGGGGGACCCGTGGTCCAGCCCTCGTCTTTCTCCCACGGAGGCGGAGACTGGAGCAGAGGATCCAGCGGAACAGGGAGAGATGACCGGAGTTCTAACTTCAGCTTTAACACACAGAACCACTTCTCTACTCTGGACAACACGCAGAGCGGGTATGGGAGAACCGGAGGGAGAGGAGGAGGAGGTGGTGGTGGAGGAGGAGGAGGAGACGAAGCAGATCAACAGCTGTGAGTGATAGAAAGATCCACAGCAGGTCCACATCTCAGTCTGTTTCTAAATGATGTGCTATTGGCTGAAGAAAGCTCTGTGTGTGTGTGTGAACTTCCTGTTTGATTGACAGAGAAGTGATTCAGAAGGACATGGAGGCGTGGGAGAGCTCAGGACAGTGGCTCTTCTCCTGCTACTCCGTCCTCAAAGACTCCGTCACAGGTGGGTCACAAGCTCAGTGGATTAAACGCTTCACTATGAGGTTGTGTGGGGTATAACTGTACTCTGTGTGTGTGTGTGTAGGGTTTGTGGAGCTATCTCCAGAGGAGCTGCGGATGGAGTACTACACCAGCAGAGCCACTGGAGACATACAGTCCTACGTAAGCTAACCTTGAAGCACGTTCTCCCTCCTGCTACACTGTTTCATCATGGCTTTGTTGTGTCTCTGATGTCAGTCAGCTAGATGATACGTACTCATGGTCAGGAATTAATCTAGAGTTCTTTCTGAAGTCGACTCCCAGCTGAGTTCCTGTAACATGCGAGTGGTGTTGGTGAACACACACACACACACACACACGTCTTTTACGTTGATTTTCCTCTCTCTCACTGCGGCTAAGAGTCTCATAACTGTACTGTGCTCAGAGTCTTCTGTAAATGTCCCTCGCCTGGTTTATATGCCTTCATTCACCAGAAATTTCATCACAAGTCCTGATTTGACTTGAATTGTGTAGAAATGTATGTATTTTGAGCTAATCACAGTATAAAACATATATTCATATATTTTTTATTTTATATATATAAATATGATTTTTAAAAAATCCTTACTTTTAATAGTTACATACCAAAATTGTAAGACTTTGTCGGTGCTTCTAGAGCTTTAATATGTACCTTTGGTGTTGGTTTGCTGTGGTAATCTCTCTCTGGCTACTGCTCTAAGCCACTTCTGTGTATGTGTATGTATGTATGTGTGTGTGTGTGTGTGTGTTGAAGGAGCAGCATTCCTGTGAAGGTTCTCGTGATGATCATGACCCGGTTGCTAGTGTATAATGTGTGATGTGTTTCACAGGTGAACTCAGTCCAGCAGTTGGCCAGTCAGTGGAGATCCAGAGTTCAGGAACTGAGGACCATGAACGCTAACACGCGCACTGCCATGGTGAGAAACTCGATAACACATTTACACACACACACACACACACACACACACACACACACACACACACACACACACACACACACACACTCTTCTCAGCAGGTCCTGGTTTGTAGTTTGATATTGTTGCTTTTTTATTTAAATTGTAAGACGCAAGAGTGAAATGTGTGTCCACAGATAGCAGAGCTGAGTAACCCAAGTGCACAGGCGTCCTCAGGTGGAGGGGATATCAGTTCTTTACCATCATCTGGGTTTGGATCTTCAGCAGCATCTGGGTTTGGATCTTCAACAGCATCTGGGTTTGGATCTTCAACAGCATCTGGGTTTGGATCTTCTTCAACATCTGGGTTTGGATCTTCAACAGCATCAACAACATCTGGATTTGGATCTTCAACATCTGGATTTGGATCTTCAACAGCATCAACAACATCTGGATTTGGATCCTCATCAACAGGGTTTGGATCCTCATCATCAGCATCTGGATTTGGATCTTCTTCTTCCACGCCTGGGCTTCGAGTAGGAGGTAGGCTGTTTGAATTCTAAACCGTAATGAGATCCAATCAGAACTCGGACCCCTACGGACATTCTGTAACATGGAAAGTACCTGCAGAAATTTATGTAACTCCTATGTCGTTGTGGAGCATTGTGGGTAATTTTAGTTTCTCCTTTGCACCTTTTCCACTAGGATTTGGTTCGAGTGCTCCAGGTAGTGCTGCTGGCTTCAGCTTCTCCGCCTCCAGTCCCGGGTTCGGATCGTCCGCGCCTCAGCCGGCTCCGTCCCAGTTCGGCTCGTCGGCTCCCTCTGCCTCCAGCTTCTCCTTCTCTGATCCTGCGGCGAGTAAGAGCTCCGCCTCGGGTTTCAGCTTCTCGTCTGCGTCCACTGCTCTTCCTGGTGCTGGGGGTTTTGGTAGCGGAGCGGGTACGACCAAGAGTGCAGACAACAAGAACAGCGCACCAGGCGACCTGTACACTCCTCAGAGTGAGCTCACACCGGACGAGCTCCAAGAGTTCACCGCTAAACGTTTCACACTGGGACAGATTCCTCTCAGACCTCCGCCTGCCGAGCTGCTCCACGTCTGACGCTCGTCTGAACTCTAAACCCTCAAACGGAGGGTTGATGTACTGTTGATAAATCTGTTCCTTTCTGCAGACTCTTCGTTTGTCTGATGTGAGGGTTTTTGGGAAGACGCCATGTCCCAATCTAACGCCAGGCTCCAAGGATTTATGGACATTTAGATCAGGTTTATAATAAACATTTAATGTGTGTGAACTTGTACAGTTTTCTACAGTCTCTTCCTTTCCCACTCGAAACTTACCAGATGATGATGTTAATAGGGAAATATATCAGCTGACCAATCAGCAGCTTTGCTAGTGTCCATCACTCTGGCTCATGTTGGAATCATGTTAGAGTAGAAGTGTGTATTTTGAATCATTAATCCTGAACAAGTGTGTATTAAATAATTATTCCTTTTTTAAATCCAACGTCGGTGACATTAACCTCATGTACACTTCTGCACACACTCATTCTGGGGTGACTCAGTCCTGTGAGTAGTTTTTCTTTTAATAAACCTGATATGGAAAGGGTAAAGATGTACAGGATCTATACCAAGATCGGGCTTATTCTGCATAACACTAATGTTCAGAAGGTGCTGACTGACCTTCACACCCAGATATCGTCAGACAAAGATTAAGTGTCTAGTGGTGATGGAGAGCATGCGTGTCGTCGCCAGGAGACATCAGAGATGTCTGAGTTGTAAAGTGTGTGGTATTACAACAGTAAGTCCACAACATATGAACGAGTTCAGTTCCGAGAGTTCGTTCAAAAGAGATCCAATTTGCTCGTAAGTCTGACAAACATTGTCTAGGTACTAGTAAAATAACACAGTTGGCTACTAGCAGTGTGTAACAGTATGATGTTCTTTAGAATAGCGCAGATGGTTGAATGATTCATGTTAAAAACCGAACATCTTTTCACCTCACTCCAT
Organism: Channallabes apus; assembly: GCA_030522415.1. Classification (NCBI taxonomy): domain Eukaryota; kingdom Metazoa; phylum Chordata; class Actinopteri; order Siluriformes; family Clariidae; genus Channallabes; species Channallabes apus. The sequence goes on from CM060107.1 coordinate 87,843, forward strand.
TCTCTCAATTATTTAAAATTGTTTATGTCCATCATTATTGCTTACCGCTTCATAGCAGCACCAGTTTAGCAATGTACATGTGATCTAACTTCCGCGACTGAACGTGTTACTCGAGTGTTCGTACATAGTGGACTTACTGTTCTGGATTCTACTGATGGTCTGAGCTACAGTATGTACAAGACGAGATACCTCAGGTAATGATTACTGAACCCCCCCAGGTTATTGGAATTCTCCTCATAAAACACATTTTCCAAATGAATGCACACTAAACTGATAATAATAACAATAATATTAAATAATGTGAATATTCAATTCTCAAAAAAAGTTTATTTGTATAGCGCTTTTAACAATTGACCTTGTCTCAAAACAGCTTTACACAATCAAAATAATTATTTAAGTTTGTATGGAATGTGAATGTGTATGAATAAAAATGTAATAATGTTATAATAATGAATATAATAATGATAATTTCTGAGGTAATGTCCAGTTCTAATGTAAACCCCAAACATTCCTCTCGGGGAAATTCGAGCGCTGGCCCTTTAAGAGATCTCAACCGCTCAGGCACGTGCTGAAACGCTTCTCTCTGATTGGCTGAAATGTTTCTAGGCGGGAAGGACAGAGAGCCGACATGTCGGAGAATGATGGACATACTGTAAACATTACACAGTGTGTATGAAATGGCGGAGTGCAGTCTGACTCGCGTGCTCGGCGTTCTGAGAGGTCTGTACGAGCGCGTGCAGACACTGGAGGAGTTTACTTCCGGGGTAGAATTCAGTGACGGCCGGAAGCCGGTTCTACTGCAGGAGACTGACTCAGGACGGTTTAAAGCGCTCATCAGGGGGCTGGTGGTGTGTACAGAGTCTCCACTCACACACACACTCAGCTCTGCACAGGTACACACACACACTCAGCTCTGCACAGGTACACACACACACACACACTCAGCTCTGCACAGGTACACACACACACACACACTCAGCTCTGCACAGGTACACACACACACACACACACACTCAGCTCTGCACAGGTACACACACACACACTCAGCTCTGCACAGGTACACACACACACACACACACACACTCAGCTCTGCACAGGTACACACACACACACACACACACTCAGCTCTGCACAGGTACACACACACACACACACACACACACTCAGCTCTGCACAGGTACACACACACACACACTCAGCTCTGCACAGGTACACACACACACACACACACACACACACACTCAGCTCTGCACAGGTACACACACACACACACACACACACACTCAGCTCTGCACAGGTACACACACACACACACACACACACACACACTCAGCTCTGCACAGGTACACACACACACACACACACACACACTCAGCTCTGCACAGGTACACACACACACACACACACACACACACTCAGCTCTGCACAGGTACACACACACACACACACACACACACACACACACTCAGCTCTGCACAGGTACACACACACACACACACACACACACTCAGCTCTGCACAGGTACACACACACACACACACACACACTCAGCTCTGCACAGGTACACACACACACACACACACACACACACACACACTCAGCTCTGCACAGGTACACACACACACACACACACACACACACTCAGCTCTGCACAGGTACACACACACACACACACACACACACACACACTCAGCTCTGCACAGGTACACACACACACACACACATTTTTTTCTTTTGATATTGTTACAATTTAAGAACTTGAACCTTTTAAAAAAAACAACAGATGCAGTTGTAACTTGAAAGTCTCATTCAACAGATTAAACAGCGGAATTAAACACGATTAACTAAATGTTGCTTTTTCAATTCAATTCAAGATTCAATTCAAGATTCAAAGAACTTTATTAATCCCAAAGGGAAATTGCTTAATTTCTTTCTAACATACATTTTCTCAAAACTGAGTGCCACATTTAAACAATAAAAATCTTCAAATAGAGGAGTTTAACATTTAACTTAAAATTAAATGAAGCTATATTGTTACTGAGCAGCGCGTATCTCTGTCATCCGCCATAATTATTATTTCTGAACAAACTATATGTAATGTTTTAATACCTTAAATGCTTCCAAAGTTTTAAAACTCAACTTGACATAAAGGTTTTGAGACTAATTTGCTGAAAGAATTTGTAGTAAACACCATTAAAAAAAAGCTTGTGTGCCCAGTTACCTTCTGGACCAGCTTTAAACCACCCATTTTGGAGTATTTTTGTTTTGCTGATTAGGTTTTTAAAATGTTACGTTTTTATTTTACTTACTAGTAAAAATTAAATTTGTATTAACTTTGCTAAAAATATGCCTGTGTGATCACTGCTACAGCTCTGCTTAAACATTGTCTACATGTAATAAATGTAAACATACTTTGTGTGTATGTTTACATTTACATTTCTCCTACTTTTTTTGCTCTCAGCTGGGGACCCTGCCCGAGGTGCTGGCATTTGTCCTTAACCGCATGAAGATGAAGAAGAAGAGGAACGTCCTGAGTTTCGGGTACCGCTCTGGTGCAGGACGAGGTGACTCGGACCCCTTTAAGTTCCACGGCTCCATTTCTCAGAGCGCCGCGTTCATCTGCGGTAGTGAAGCCTGGGCTAAAATCAACCACCGGCTCGGGTCCGATTTCACCCAGTATCTGCTGAGTCACTGTGCTGTGTTCGCCACAGCGCCCCCTAGCTGTCTGGTGCAGCTCTGCGGCATACCCGTGTACGATTTGATCCCTGTACAGACCTGGTCTGGGTTCTTCCTGAGCTCACATAACAAAGCTGGCATGAGCAGGAGCCGAAGCATTGGGAGTAAAAACGAGGCAGGAGTGAAGAAGAAGGCAAAAAGCAGAATGAGAAGACAGCAGAAAGATGGAGTAAATGCTAAAAAGAGAAAGAGAGAAGACGTGGAGGACATCAGGGAGAGTCATGAGGAACTTCCTGCAAAGCAAAGATGTACTGAGATCGTAAAACATGATCATAATGTGGGAAAGTCACTGGAAATCACTGGAAATACTCGCCCTGTCCAATCAGGCATTAGCCCCGCCCCCAAACACGGCCTGTCCAGTTGGAAACCGAGTGATCAACCCCCACCCCGCCCATCTCACTGTTTCATTAGCGTACTAAGCATGCTCTACGGTGGACGTGGCATGAAGGGCCTCCTACTAAACAGGAAGTTGCACGGACACGTGGGCGGGTCCAGAAGGCTCCAAGGAGCAGAAGTTGTCAGGATGGTGTTTTGTCTCAAGGACAAGGTCGAGCATTCGGGGTCAAATTCGCAAAACCGAAAACTACCCAAGCGTTTTTTTGCAATGGTGCCAATTTTTACACTGCTCTTACGCCGTCACAGGAAGTGCCAGTATGCTCACTTCCTGTCTCAGAAGTGCGCAACAAGTGAGGGCAAAAGGGACATGGCATCTCTTTTGCCTTGTCACTGCTCGTCCTACAGGGTGTACCTGTTCGTGAGGAAGTGTGTGCGATTTGTTGTTCCAAATGAACTCTGGGGTTCCCAGCACAACATGCTGCAGTTCCTGTCCAGAGTCAAGCACTTCCTGCGAATGGGGAAGTTTGAAAAGCTTTCTCTGTCTCAGGTGATGTGGAGGATGAGAGTGAGTGACTGCCGTTGGCTGGGGAATAAAAAATGTGAGTGTATTCTAGTTTTATTGAAGTGTGTCGCTGTATCAGACAAGCCAACAGCTCCTCCTCCTCCTCCTCTCTCTCTCTCTCTTGTGTGCTCCACAGGTCACTGCCCAAGTGAGCATCGCTACAGAGAGTGGATATTTGGACAGTTTCTGCTCTGGATGCTTAAAGACTTTGTAATAGGCCTCGTCAAATCTTTATTTTATGTCACAGAGAGCGTAGGCCACAAGCATGCACTGAGATTCTACAGACGGCACACCTGGACCAGACTACAGGACCACGCCTTCAGGTACAGATCCTCATAGTTAGTGTGGGGGTAGTCCAGTACGACGGTACCGACGGTCCAATCCTGTAGTTAGGGGTCGTAACGCGATGGTCAGATCCTGCAGTTAGGGGTCAGCTATGTTTGATCTGGCTTTCTGGTAATGGCTCTGTACCTGATAACCTGGACTGGCAACAAGTTTTAAATACACGACCTGAGGACAAGGATTTATTTCTGATGAAGTGAAGACAGCGGTGCATTCCTGTCTCATAGCTCAGCCAGATAAATTTTTAATGAGGGAATACGAAATATGTATTTGTTTTTTCTAAAAGTAAATCAAAACAGCCAGAGTGCGGATGATTTTTGACTCACCCTCGTATATTCTGTTTAACGTAAGTGTTGTCCATCAAGTTGTATAATGAAGTTGACATGTCGGTGCTGTTTTTTAGGGAGCATCTCTCCAAAGGCCAGTGGGAGGAGCTGAGTCCTGCAGAGGTGGCCTCACTTCCCAAGAGCACTATAACACCCCGCATTAGATTCATCCCAAAAACCAGCAGTATGAGGCCAATCACACGCCTAATCAGCACGGGGCCGGCTATGCAGGTGTGTAAGACACTGTGTGTGTGTGTGTGTGTGTGTGTGTGTGTGTGTGTGTGTGTGTGTGTGTGTGTGTGTGCGCTATCTACAGAAGTTTGTACAGTGTGTTTGTGCAGTTCCAGAGTTCTGTACGTGACCTTCAGAACGTATTGAATGTGTGCGTACGAGAGCGTCCGTCTTTGCTTGGCTCGACCGTGTGGGGGAGACAGGACATTCACAGGGTGCTGAGATCCATCACTCACACACACACTCCGCTGTACTTCGTTAAGGTAAAGGATCCTTTGCGTCCCCTGACACACACACACACACACACACACACGGGTTTGGATATCTAGCTTATATATCCTAATATGTCTCTGTCTCTTTCTCTCCTCAGGTGGACGTGAGTGGTGCGTACGATAGTCTCCCGCACTCTAAGCTGTTAGAGGTGGTGCAGGACGTCCTCAGGCCAATGCTGGAGAAGTGCTTCTCTCTGAGACACTATGCCAAAGTGTGTACCGACTCAGAGCAGGAAATCAGGAAACAATTCTGCACCCGGGTACACCCTTGTTCCACACTAGTCCTGGTGTTGTTTGTGTTCTTGGGTGTGTTGTTGGGTGTATGACCCCTGTGTGTAATATCCTCCTGATAAAGGCTGAAGCAGTTGAGTCCCTGAACATGAAGGGTTTTGTAATGGAGGAGCAGAACAACGGAAAGCTCTACAACGCCATTCTGGTGGAGAAGGTACGGGTCCAAACCCATCCAGGTAAAAATTTCAATTAACCAGTGGCGCAGTGGTAAAGTGCTCGCCCTATCATCCGGAGATCGCGAGTTCGGTTCCCGGGTGATGCTGTAACCTCCCGCAGCCGGAGGTCTAGAGAGAGCTAATTGGCTGAGCTCTTTCACAGGGAAGGGATGAGAGGTACTCCGTGCTCGCACATTAATCACGGCTCTACAGCCAATCAGGGGCATCTGTGAGCTCACGGTAGGAGCGAATAGCGCTGTCCTCCGAGTGTGTTACGCCGCCCCCAACGAAAAAGTTGCGGTCAGTTCGAAAAGATGCAGTCGGCTGGCATCACGTGGTTCGGAGGAAACGCGTGATAGTCTTCGGCCTTCGGCTCTCCTGTCATTAAGTAGTAGCCTTAATTTGGAGCCCCATAGTGATGGGGAGGAATTGGATATGACTACATTAAGGAGAAATACAGTTAATCAGCTTAAATTTAATTAAGTTATATTTATGACTTCCAGCTCTCGGTGGACGTTAAGGGCGCGGACGTGTTTCAGTTCTTCAGGCAGATGCTGAGCAGCTACGTCATCCAGTATAACAAGAAGTGTGTTTCCCCAAATTGTTCTTGTACAGCGTATACCTATAATGCACTGCTACTATACTAGGGTCTGGATAACTCGTGTTTGTTTGTTTGTTTGTTTGTGTGTGTGTTAGACTGTTCCGGCAGGTGTGTGGCGTTCCTCAGGGTTCGGTAGTTTCCACCATGCTGTGTAATTTGTGTTACGGCCACATGGAGACCAGTGTGCTGAAGGACATCACAGAGAAAGGAGGGTGAGGGGCGACTCCTCACACCACACACACACACACACACACACACACACACACTTACACGCACTTTAAGGTGACATTGTTGTCTAATCTTAAACAGTATGTGTGTGTGTAGGTGTCTGATGCGTTTAGTGGATGATTTCCTGTTGATCACGCCAAGACTGAGTAAAGCCATGGAATTCCTCAAGTACGACTCCTAATACCATACAGTGTCTGTCTGTCTGTCTGTCCCTCTGTCTGTCAGGACGTTGATGGGCGGGGGGTGTCCCGGAGTATGGGTGTGTGATTTAACCCTCTGTCTGTCTGTCTGTCAGGACATTGATGGGGGGCGTCCCAGAGTACGGGTGTGTGATTAACCCCCAGAAGGTGGCGGTGAATTTCCCGGTGAGAGATGAGCTGCAGTGTACAGAGATGACGGAGTTCCCAGCGCACTGTCTGTTCCCCTGGTGTGGCCTCCTGATCGACACGTGCTCCCTTAACGTCCACAACGACTACTCCGGGTACAAACACCAGCTCTCTGTCTCTGTATCTCTCCATCACGAATGTTTAAATTACACTCATTCTTCTCCCCCACTCAGATACGCATGCCAATCACTGCGCTACAGCCTGACGTTAGGCTCCGCCCACTCGCCTGCCGTATTCATGAGGAAGAAGCTGCTGATGATCCTGAGACTGAAATGTGACAGCATTTTTCTGGATGTTCAGGTGACACACACACACACACACACACACACACTGACCTCTTTAAAATATAAAATAAATGTTATATAATATCTTATTTATTTTCTTATAGTTAAACTCTATTGAAGTTGTGTACAAAAACATCTACAAGCTTCTTGTCCTGCAGGCCATGAGGTAACGCACCTCTACACCCATCTCCATTTATCTACACATCTCTACACCCATCTCCATCCACTGTGTCTCTGCTCTTCTCAGTCCATCTCTGTCCACTTCTGCTTCACGTGTATACATTATCTGTGTGTGTGTCTGTAGGTTTCATGTGTGTGTGAAGTGTTTGCCGTTAGGACAAGGTGTGTGGAGGAACCCGAGTTATTTCCTAAAGATGATCTGGAGCATGATGAAGATTACCAACAAGAGCATCACACACAGCAACTCAGGCAAGAGCCACACACACACATAGTAAAAAGTTAGCATGGTGTCACATTCATGCAATTAGCTTGTGTGTATTATTAGCAGTGTGTGTGAAGTGCTGTACTGATGTTATGAGTTTTGCTCTATAAGCAATGGGTTACAGCCACCAGGGGGCAGTGTTAGCATGCTGTGGTTGTTCCATGGGTCAGGCTTTCTCACAGTGTCCTCTACAAGGGTGACATAAAACTCTACACCTCACCTTACACCCCCTTTTGCCCCCTCAATAAGTATTGGGGGTACTCTGGTGATGTGAGGTGTGTCTTGGGACCAGACCAGGTTGTGCGAGGTGTGTGTTCCATGAAGACCAGGTGGACTTTCCAACATTCCTCTATCCATCTCAATTTAACAGCTGCTCTCCAACCTGTTTGACCAGGGACTGTATGTTCTGTCACCCCCTAGTGGTAGTTTGCAGAAATTAGACTACTTATAGACTACTACAGAGTATTTTTACAAAATTTTACAAAATTATAAAAACAATGTGTTTAATGAACACTGATCAGCACTCTCTCTCTCTCTCTCTAGGAGTGTGTGTAAACGATGTGCTGCAGTGTGAGGCAGTAGAGCTGTTGTGCTGTTTAGCGTTTGACGTCGTCCTGACGCGCCATCGCTCTTCATACCGCTGTCTCCTCCCTCAAATCCGCAAGCGTGAGTGGAACTTGAGGAATCCTGCCTCATTTCCTCATCTCATTTCCTGCTCAGTGTGAATTTAAACAACTTCTATATAGATATGTTTTATTAGCACCAGAGAACTCGCGCATTTCAATGCAGTAATGGACACCTTTTGAGTTTAGCACCCTCTAGTGGAAGTCACAACAATCTATAAATATAAATCTATACAGTCTAAGTTTCAGGAGTGTAACTGCGTCAGTGTTGATTCTGTGGATGATCTTTATTCCTGTACATTGAGTGAGACCTCATGGGCCACCCATGTGAAATATTATCCACTAGGGGGCGCTAAAGTCTATATTGGATTTGTCATTAGTGTTGTAATGCTACAATTCACGGTTTTCTCCGCAGGGGAGAGGCATTTGACGAGCGCGCTCCGCGGCCTCAGACTGGCGCGAGTTTTTCAGGCGGCGACTCCCAGAATTCCTCCTGACTTCTCTAGGATCAGCTTCTGAACCTCCTGCACTCGGAGTCATGATGTTTGAATCAGACTGTACTCTACTGCATATTCATATTTATATAACTGCAATGTCATCCTTCATTAAAGTGACACTCATATCAAGGGTGATGTTTATTTATGTCCATAAATTAACGAGGAATTTGTTTGTGCATGTGAAGATGATGCAGTTATTCTGTGGGCGGAGCTAGTGAGTTTTAACCTTTCAGTGTGTAACTTTACTGTAATTAAAAAGACTTCCATCGTACATGAATCTGAATCTGCTGCGATATGTTTTGATTAGATTTCATATCAGACTCCTGACCAGCTTCATCAGCTTCAGCTGTTTATTCTCTAATGATGATGATGATGTAGAAATAAACGACTTCATCCTGTTTCATTTGTTTATTTATTCAAGTCATTTACAAACAAAAGAAAAACGTGAACAGGTACATTGTTTAAATATATACGTACACCAGATCAGGGGTAATAAAACCATTTAAAACGTAGCAAGTTAATTAACTAATTAGTCAATTACGATCATTTAAAACATAATAAAAATTTTTATGATCATATTTCTCTCCATGTTCTAATCTCTCACCGGCTTGTGTATAAAGTACACGCATAATGTTTGTTATACTTTTAGCATGCTTGCACTCACAGTTAGCTAGCCAGCAAAACTAGCCACACACACACCACTACGTGTAAGATAATAATGGTAACTGTAATGATTATCACCAGACTATATTGTTTTAACAGGTGAGAGGATAAATGTTTGGTGTTGATGGATGTTGTTTGTGTCTCAGTCCGGCGTGTATGCGGTGTTGCTGTAGGGGTTCTTGGGCTGTGTGTGTGTGAGCGGGCGGTTGTGGGAGTGTGTGAAGCGTCTGATGAGGTGATAGAGCGCTACGATGGGGATGGGAAACACCGGCAGAGCCGAGAGCAGCACGCAGATCGCAAATACCCAGTCGGGATACGGCTTCGTCTCCGCTTCAGGGAACTGGTCCTATAAACACACACACACTAGTTAAACTATAATATTGTTTATTTACAGATCCACTGCACTTGCAATGATATATTCATATCATATGTGATAATTCACCATCACAGCCCTCAGTTTTTATCAACGGTCACTTTGTGTTCTCTCTACAGTACTAAAATTCATTTAAATTAAATTTGTCTGAATTTAAAATTAAAAATAGTAAATTATATTGTTCCTAATAGTTTAATGTTAAAATGCATTAAAATGTATATACTGCAACGAAAAAAGTCATGAAACAAGTAGTTTTTGTGGATTATTAGTTAGGTTTTAAGGAAAAATCCACGAACGACTGTGAACTCTGAACCGCAGGCACGGTGGTCGACCGTATATAAAAGTCTGTTCATCTATCTTTCTGTGTACAGTATCTCGCCATCTGTCTATACCTCTCTATTCCTTGATCTTTATCTATCTGTCTCTTTCTCTTTCTGTCTGTTTCTCTATCTCTGCTTATCTTTCTATATCTCTGTCTCTCTTTCTCTCTGTCTACCTATTTGTCTCTCAATCTCTCCCTGTCAGTCACTCTCAATCTTTTTTTGTGGATTTTCTCTCTAATTTAGTCGTGTCCAATTCCTCCCCGTCACTAGGGGGCTCTTCAGATTAAGGCTACCACTACCACTCAGTCGGGAGGGCCGAACCACCCTTTCCTCCGAACCACGTGACGCCAGCCGACACCATCTTTTCTGCTTGCTCACGCACCGTTGGGGGCGGAGTAACACACTCGGAGGACAGCGCTATCCGCTCCTTCCGCTTGCGTGAGCTCACAGACACCCCTGATTGGCTGAAGTGCCATGATTAACGTGGGAGCACAAAGTACCTCTCATCCCTCCCCTGTGAGAGAGAGCTCGGCCAATCAGCTCTCTCTAGACCTCCGGCTGTGAGAGGTTACAGAATCACCCGGGAATCGAACCAGCGATGTCCGGATGATAGGCCGAGTACTTTACCACCGCGTCACTTTCTATACAGTATATTGATCCAATGTTCTTTCTAGCTCTCATTCTTCTTAGCTACCAGCTCTACATACACAGGCATGTCAGTGTGTTTATCAAACTCCCTGCTGTAGGTGTCTAACCCTCAGTAAAACCTCATGCTGACACTGAGTGCTGAATACAGACGGAGTGCAGCATTACTATGAGGTTTGTGACGTTATAGCACAGGGATCAGTCCGGTAACAGAGACCGAGGCTAGATTAGCACCTTGCTAAGCTAATGCACTAAGCTTCTCCTCAGCCGCAGTTGCTGAAGTGAGATCAGATAGACGTGGTATGTTTGGGTCCCCGTGGTGTGTTTGTCCTGAACACTCACGTATCCTGGGTTCCAGGCAGGGTACTCGGGGTGCACCTGCACCTGCACCACTACGTATGCCACCAGCACCACCAGCAGCATCACAGGACTGATTCCCATCCAGCACACACGCCAGAATATGTTGGGCTTTCGTCCCGTCATAAACTCGAGATCCTCGCTGAAGCTGTGGGGTCACAAAGACAAAACAGGAAAATTAGGCATCAACTTAAAGCCTGTAAAAACTCCTCTCTCAGATGATTACCCACAATTCCATAGCACAAGAGAGAGAAAAACCGTTGGCTCAGTTGTGATGACGTGACGCTCGGCATCAAAAGCGCATGCGTGATACAATTCAATTCAATTCAGTTTTATTTGTATAGCGCTTTTAACAATTGTCATTGTCTCAAAACAGCTTTACACAATCAAAAGAATTATTTAAGTTTGTATGGAATGTGAATGTGAATGTATCAAAATGGTCAGATAGTCCCTGGTGAGCAAGCCCGAGGGCGACAGTGGCAAGGAAAAACTCCCTGAGATGGTAATAGGAAGAAACCTTGAGAGGAACCAGACTTGACAGGGAACCCATCCTCATCTGGGTGAAACAGATAGCAGGAAATGATCTGCATTTATACAGTGTTAAGTGTTAGGTTCAGCTATAATAGTTGATGTTAATTGATGTTATAATAGTTGATGTAAAATGGAGTCCAGGTAGTTATTGGAGACTCAGGTAGACTTGTAGAAAGTTCCAGTCCTGAACTATCGAATTGTCAAGTCCTCAGAGAAACAGCTGACCACACCAGTCGAGGCCAGAACCATCTTCTAAGTATAGAGAATCATCCCCAGACACCAGACGCATCCTAAAGAGACACACGGGGCATCCATGCGATGAGACCTCCAACCAGAAACCGGGCACCAGGATGGATCAGACAGGTCCGGAGGGCAGAGGGAGTCTGGATCACTGGCAGCTCAGGAACCACATGTGTAGCTCGACAGAGAGAGAGAGAGAAAGAGTGAAAGGGGGAGACAGGGGGAGAGAGGAAAGAGAAAGGGGGAGGAAGAGAAGAGGAGGAGAGATGGCAATTAGGTATGGTCACAGTCACAATGTCTAATGTGAATGTATATTTACTGTAGAGTGCAAGCAGGGACTCCGGCAGGACTAACTATGACAGCATAACTAAAAGGGAGAGCCAGAAGGAAACACAAACATGAGGGGGAACTGAGATGTAAAGCAAACAATCACCTCACCGTCAACAAACCTGAGTGATCAAATGAGACTGAGGAAGACAGCATCTAAACATACCAGTTCACCATAATACTCTACGTCCATGAGTCCCCCAGATCTGCTCCTTTACCTTATGGCAAATCTATTTCTAAACATGCTTGGCTAAATAAATAGGTTTTGAGCCTAGACTTAAACACTGAGACTGTGTCTGAGTCCCGAACACTATTTGGAAGACTATTCCATAATTTTGGGGCTTTGTAAGAAAAAGCTCCGCCCCCAGCTGTAGTTTTCATAATACGCGGTACTGACAAGCAGCCTGCATCCTTTGACCGAAGTAGGCGTGGCGGATCGTAAGACACTAGCAGTTCGCTCAGATACTGCGGCGCGAGACCATTTAATGCCTTATATGTCAAGAGTAGTATTTTAAAATCAATGCGAAATTTCACAGGGAGCCAATGTAGTGAAGATAGGATAGGGGTGATGTGCTCATATCTTCTGGTTCTAGTGAGGACTCTCGCTGCTGCATTCTGGACTAGCTGAAGCTTGTTTATGCACCTAACTGAACAACCAGACAGTAAGGCATTACAATAGTCCAACCTAGAAGTGATAAAAGCATGAACTAGTTTTTCTGCATCGTTTAGCGACAATATATTTCTTATCTTGGTAATATTTCTGAGGTGAAAGAATGCTATCCTGGTGATATTATCTACATGAGCTTCAAATGAAAGGCTGGAAACTATAATCACGCCGAGGTCTTTTACCGTTGCACTTGATGGAACAGAAAGGCCATCTAAAGTTACGGTGAGATCTAAGATTTTACTTCTAGCTGTATGCGGTCCTATGACTAGAACTTCTGTCTTATCCGGATTAAGCAGAAGGAAGTTAATTAGCATCCAATTTCTTATGTCCTGCACACATTGCTCAACTTTGATGATTGAGCTCAAGATGGTTTTTCTCATCAGGTTTTGTTGAGACGTATAACTGTGTGTCGTCAGCATAACAATGAAAACTAATACCATGCTTATGGATTATGTTGCCCAGAGGAAGCATGTAAAGGGAAAAAAGCAGTGGGCCTAAAACTGATACATGATACTCGGTGCTCGTAAACCAAGACAATGCTCGTTTAACAAGTTAAAATTTATTTAAAATCTTTGCTCGTATTGTGGAAGACTCGTAAACCACGTTACTCACAATCCGAGGTTCCACTGTAAACAGTGCAATAAAGTTTTGCACTTTATTATTATTATTATTATTAGTATTATTATTATTATTATTATTATTATCTGATGTAGTAACACATGATATGACGTATAATACACAGCAATATGAAACATTTACACCAGCAGCTGCTTTACTAATCAGACTGGAACACAGACACTCATATCTCATATCAACACTGATCCATTAAAACAAAACGACTAAATGAAATTAAACTGACCGTCCCATTCCATAGAAGCCGACCACAGCGATGATTTCGAAGAAGGCGATGATGAGGAGCGGGACGGAGCCGACGTAACTGTTAAAAATCTCCAGCCAGTAGTTTCCCGAGTTCATGGTGAAGATCAGAGCCACCAGGAACGATATGATACAGATTACAGCTAGAGAGGGAGAGACAGAGACATAGAGAGAGAGAGAGAGAGAGAGAGACAGATGTATTCTGGTATCATTTCTAACACTCCCTCACTGACCTCATCTTGGTTAAAACTAAAGAAAAAGAAAACACATCATGTCTGATCACATTTTTGCAATGTATCTGACAGCAGGTCGTCCTGTGTTCACACTAGTAAGCAGGTCACCGATTAGTGTTCATGAGGGGAGTTCTCATGAACGTTCAAGCGTTCTCCACTCGCTAAATGTTCACGGGAACGACTGCAGTGGGCTCCGAGCCACCTCAGACGGGATCATCGTTCACGGACATACAGCTTTCTTTAAAACGTCTGCAGTCTCATCAACAAAAAACAAAAACTAATATTTTAATAAACTGACTGGTCATGTGCTAGGCGTCCCTGCTAGGTGTCCTATCACCTTTATTATGGATTAATGTGTGTGTGTCGTTTGTACCAGTGAAGAGTTCTTTAGGAATCCACTTCGGCACCATGTTCAGGTCAAGCAGCGGAGTGAGGACACCCTCCAGGTTCCCGAACATGGAGGACAGGCCGAGGCTGAAGAGCATGATGAAGAAGAGGACGGCCCACACCTGGGACGCAGGCATGGAGGTCACCGCCTCTGTGAACACGATGAAGGCCAAACCTGTTCCTGATGCACTCTGGTCCAGAGAGAGAAACACACATGAGAACCTAGGGCTGAAAACAGTGACTGTGTCCTCGTCCACTTCCTCGCTAGTCCACACCCTGTTCCTCATTCATCAGTGTGTTTGGTAAAGTTGTGTGTAAATTTTTTCATAAGCCAAACCATACATTTCTATCAGTGCTAAATTATCTACCATACTCCTGTGTTAACTGATCAGTGAACAGTCGCATGTAGTGACGCCCACAAAATTCCATAAAAGGTAAAGAGCACAGAGAGGCAAGAGCATGAAATGAGCGAACAGGGTAAAGCCAGAAAACAGAAAACTCACTTCTATGCCAAAATAATGGAATATACAGTGGTGTGGAAAACTATTTGCCCCCTTCCTGATTCAAGATTCAAGATTCAAGATTCAAGATTCAAAGAACTTTATTAATCCCAAAGGGAAATTGCTTATGCTCGGTTACAGGTGCTCACAGTTGTTAACTAAGGAAGGTAAAAAAAAAAAAAAAAAAAAAAAAAAAGGGTAAGTATTAGTGTCCTGTTGTATACCAGTCATTTCTTATTCTTTTGCATGTTTGTCACACTTAAATGTTTCTGCTCATCAAAAACCGTTAACTATTAGTCAAAGATAACATAATTGAACACAAAATGCAGTTTTTAAATGAAGGTTTACGTTTAAGGGAGGAAAAAAAACTCCAAATCTACACGGCCCTGTGTGAAAAAGTGATTGCCCCCCTTGTTAAAAAATAACTTAACTGTGGTTTATCACACCTGAGTTCAATTTCTGTAGTCACCCCCAGGCCTGATTACTGCCACACCTGTTTCAATCAAGAAATCACTTAAATAGGAGCTACCTGACACAGAGAAGTAGACCAAAAGCACCTCAAAAGCTAGACATCATGCCAAGATCCAAAGAAATTCAGGAACAAATGAGAACAAAAGTAATTGAGATCTATCAGTCTGGTAAAGGTTATAAAGCCATTTCTAAAGCTTTGGGACTCCAGCGAACCACAGTGAGAGCCATTATCCACAAATGGCAAAAACATGGAACAGTGGTGAACCTTCCCAGGAGTGGCCGGCCAACCGAAATTACCCCAAGAGCGCAGAGACAACTCATCCGAGAGGCCACAAAAGACCCCAGGACAACATCTAAAGAACTGCAGGCCTCACTTGCCTCAATTAAGGTCAGTGTTCACGACTCCACCATAAGAAAGAGACTGGGCAAAAACGGCCTGCATGGCAGATTTCCAAGGCGCAAACCACTTTTAAGCAAAAAGAACATTAAGGCTCGTCTCAATTTTGCTAAAAAACATCTCAATGATTGCCAAGACTTTTGGGAAAATACCTTGTGGACCGACGAGACAAAAGTTGAACTTTTTGGAAGGTGCGTGTCCCGTTACATCTGGCGTAAAAGTAACACAGCATTTCAGAAAAAGAACATCATACCAACAGTAAAATATGGTGGTGGTAGTGTGATGGTCTGGGTTTGTTTTGCTGCTTCAGGACCTGGAAGGCTTGCTGTGATAGATGGAACCATGAATTCTACTGTCTACCAAAAAATTCTGAAGGAGAATGTCCGGCCATCTGTTCGTCAACTCAAGCTGAAGCGATCTTGGGTGCTGCAGCAGGACAATGACCCAAAACACACCAGCAAATCCACCTCTGAATGGCTGAAGAAAAACAAAATGAAGACTTTGGAGTGGCCTAGTCAAAGTCCTGACCTGAATCCTATTGAGATGTTGTGGCATGACCTTAAAAAGGCAGTTCATGCTAGAAAACCCTCAAATAAAGCTGAATTACAACAATTCTGCAAAGATGAGTGGGCCAAAATTCCTCCAGAGCGCTGTAAAAGACTCGTTGCAAGTTATCGCAAACGCTTGATTGCAGTTATTGCTGCTAAGGGTGGCCCAAACAGTTATTAGGTTCAGGGGGCAATTACTTTTTCACACAGGGCCATGTAGGTTTGGATTTTTTTCTCCCTAAATAATAAAACCCCTCATTTAAAAACTGCATTTTATGTTTACTTGTGTTATCTTTGACTAATAGTTAAATGTGTTTGATGATCAGAAACATTTTGTGTGACAAACATGCAAAAGAATAAGAAATCAGGAAGGGGGCAAATAGTTTTTCACACCACTGTACTGTAGATATATGAAGAATAATCAGGTTAAATCCTCCATCAGCAGAGGAGTGTGTTTATGGATCAAACAGATCATAACATAGAATTTATGAGATTGTCTTGGCTTGCTTTCTTTTTTTAAAGTCTTTAATCCAAAGCAATTACATAAAATGCGAAATGTTTGGACTAAGTGCACTAGGTGGCGCTCTGAGTGAATTAGAATGAGAATATGTTACTGAATGAGAATCCAAAGCTCTTTGTCTCTCTGGATAAGGGGGTGTCTGCTAAATGCTCTACACCTCATCAGCATCAAGAGTTTCTACTCCACAAAATATTCTAGAGAGAACAGAGCAGGAACCGTCAGCTCTTACATTAGTCACTCGTCTAATGTGGACATTTAGTAGGAGATCATTTCTTTCTTCTGAATTCATATGATGCCATGAAAACCAAACATCAGATAAGAACAGTATCTTTAGATCAGGCTTTACCCTGATTGGTCATTTCACCCTACCTAACTTGGTGGCATGAACAAGTCCAGCTCTCGTCCAGCATCATTTGGTGATGACCTGCTCCACCACATCACCTGAACCTGGCCATGATCTAGTGAGTTAAACCAAAACATCTTTCAGCTGCTAAACCTATGTAAGTTGTCCTGGACTACAACCCTCCAGCACCGACCTCCGTAAGCTTCTATTATAATCGTGTACATACAGTACGTACACACGACACACTCCGATCTATTAAACATCCTCCTGTTAGAATTGATCAGGTGTTTCTTCAGTGCAAGTTGAGGAGGAAGTGACTTGGATCTGCTCATACCTGATCCAGAAACCTCTTCAGATCGCAGTGTCTCAGCTCCAGGGAAGAAACCCGATCAGGATAGGAGTTGTTGAGGTAGGACAGCCAGTTGTCATAGTTACTCAGGGTGATGTTCTGATCAGAGACGTCAAACTCGTTGGTTAGTTTGAGGATGTTACTGTGGAGAGAAACACAACGTCCAGGTGTGATGTTACAGCTGGGACAGGGTACATGTTAATATAAAAGCCTGTACACTAGATACTGACATCACACACACTGCATTGCTGTGAGGCATGATCATGGGTGAAACACTCTCCATGCTGTGTGTTGTAGTGCGTCTCCACACTGTACACAGCACATGGTCCGTATTTACATTTACAGCATTTGGCTGATGCTGTTATCCAAAGCGATTGAGGGTTAAGGGCCACGCTCAAGGGCCCAACAGTGGCAACAGGCTTTAAACACGGGACCTTCACTAGGCCTATGTCTTTACCACTGATCTAACCCCGACCCCAGTCCCTGCAGCAGTATCACTAAAATAGAAACCCACGTGATCCTGCTACCATGCGCACTATTTCTGGAACATCTCGAGTTAATCGAACCCTCACTCCAAAGCTCAGCCACAAGGTGGCCTTGTGCATGCTCGGTGCATCTCCAGATCCTTCTACCCCATCTCCATGATGCCTTCACAGCCTTCGAGCATGTATTAGTGTAGCTAGAGGGTGAGAGTGCGCACCTTTGGATGCAGTTGTTGTTGTTTGTTGTAGCTTTGAATCCCAGAATGGAGAAAATAGGAATGGAGGCGTAGAGTGACGTGACACTGTTAATGCAGCCAACCAGCAAAGCGTCTCGCTCACAGTTATTACTGAAACACACACACACACACATACACACATACAGATAATTTTTTGTCTATCAGATTGTGTGTGTGTGTGTGTGTGTGTGCAAATCTCTATACCCAGTGTGGGCGTGGCTGTGTCATAGAGCTCACTTTATAGGGTTGTAGCTGGAGAAGGCGATGAGGCCTCCGAACGCCAGAGACAGAGAGAAGAAGATCTGAGTGGCAGCATCTAACCACACCTGAGGGTTAAACAGGACCTGCCACTACACACACACACACACACACACACACACACACACACAGCTGCATCATGCCAACCTAACAGGTTTATTATGTTAGGTTTATTGTAATTGTTTGTACAACGAACCACAATATAAGATTAATGGCTGGTTTTAACAACTAAAATAAAGGATTCATTTGTGTGTGTGTGTGTGGGTGTGTGTGTGGGTGTGTGCATTTAACTTACATCTGGTGTAAAAAGGTACTCCAGTCCGTCGGTGGCTCCAGGAAGTGTGAGAGCTTGTATGAGAAAAATTGTTAACACCAGGTAAGGAAATGTAGCTGTTACATACACCGCCTGCACAAAAACGCACACACACACACACACACACACACACATATACACACACACAGCGCATGCACACATAAACACAAGCAGAAACATCTGTCGGGATTTATTTTTACTTTTAAAAGGTAAAGTGCAGGTTAATTTGTTTTATTTTTACTTTATATTTTGTGTTAATTATTTTCATGTATTTATTTTTTGGGCTGTGTGTTATTTCTTATGGGAAAATTCAGTTTTGATTTACGAGTGTTTTGAAAAACGAGCCGCTTCCGGAGCGAATTATGTTCGTAATCCAAGGTTCCACTGGATAGTGTTGTTAATGTTTGTATAATATTGTTAAGCTGTGTGTAGTGTTGAGTAGTGTTGTGTAGCGTTGTGTAGCGTTGTGTAGGTGTGTGTAGTGTTTAGGTGTGTGTAGTGTTTTGAAGGTGTGTGTAGCATTGTGTAGGTGTGTGTAGTGTTGTGTAGCGTTGTGTAGGTGTGTGGCTTTGTGTAGGTGTGTGTAGTGTTGTGTAGGTGTGTATTGAGTTGTGTAGCGTTTTGTAGGTGTGTGTGGCATTGTGTAGGTGTGTGTAGTGTTGTGCAGGTGTGTGTAGTGTTGTGTAGCATTGTGTAGGTGTGTATGGCGTTGTGTAGGTGTGTGTAGTGTTGTTTAGGTGTGTATTGAGTTGTGTAGCGTTGTGTAGGTGTGTGTGTGGCATTGTGTAGGTGTGTGTAGTGTTGTGCAGGTGTGTGTAGTGTTGTGCAGGTGTGTGTGGTGTTGTGTAGGGTTGTGTAGCGTTGTGTAGGTGTGTGTGTGGCATTGTGTAGGTGTGTGTAGTGTTGTGTAGGTGTGTGTGTGGCATTGTGTAGGTGTGTGTAGTGTTGTGTAGGTGTGTGTGTGGCATTGTGTAGGTGTGTGTAGTGTTGTGTAGGGTTGTGTAGCATTGTGTAGGTGTGTGTGGCATTGTGTAGGTGTGTGTAGTGTTGTGCAGGTGTGTGTAGTGTTGTGTAGGGTTGTGTAGCATTGTGTAGGTGTGTATGGCGTTGTGTAGGTGTGTGTAGTGTTGTTTAGGTGTGTATTGAGTTGTGTAGCGTTGTGTAGGTGTGTGTGTGGCATTGTGTAGGTGTGTGTAGTGTTGTGCAGGTGTGTGTAGTGTTGTGCAGGTGTGTGTGGTGTTGTGTAGGTGTGTGTAGTGTTGTGTAGGGTTGTGTAGCATTGTGTAGGTGTGTATGGCGTTGTGTAGGTGTGTGTAGTGTTGTGTAGGTGTGTATTGAGTTGTGTAGCGTTGTGTAGGTGTGTGTGGCATTGTGTAGGTGTGTGTAGTGTTGTGCAGGTGTGTGTTGTGTTGTGTAGGGTTGTGTAGCATTGTGTAGGTGTGTGTAGCGTTGTGTAGGTGTGTGTGTGGCATTGTGTAGGTGTGTGTAGTGTTGTGCAGGTGTGTGTAGTGTTGTGTAGGGTTGTGTAGCATTGTGTAGGTGTGTGTGGCGTTGTGGAGGTGTGTGTAATGTTGTGTAGTGTTGTGTAGGTGTGTGAAGGGTTGTGTAGCGTTGTGTAGGTGTGCGTGGTGTTCTTTAGGTGTGTATTGAGTTGTGTTGCGTTGTGTGTCGTGTTATGAAGGTGTGTGTAGTGTTGTGTAGGTGTGTGTAGCGATGTGTAGGTGTGTGTAGTGTTGAGGTGTGTGTAGTGTTTGGGTGTGTGTAGTGTTTTGAAGGTGTGTGTAGCATTGTGCAGGTGTGTGTACTGTTGTGTAGGTGTGTATAGTGTTGAGTAGTGTTGTGTAGCGTTGTGTAGGTGTGTGGCTTTGTGTAGGTGTGTGTAGTGTTGTGTTGGTGTGTGTGGTGTTGTGTAGGTGTTTGTGGCGTTGTGGAGGTGTGTGTAATGTTGTGAATGTGTGTAATGTTGTGTAGGTGTGTGTGGCGTTGTGTATTCCCCGGCCAGGCTCGATTCCCGTCTCTGTGTGCATGGAGTTTGCATGTTCTCCCCGTGCTTGGTGGGTTTCCTCCGGGTACTCCGGTTTCCTCCCACAGTCCAAAGACATGCAGGTTAGGCTAATTGGCGTTCCTAAATTGACCATAGTGTGTGATTGGGTGTGTGAGTGTGTGTATGTGTGTGTGCCCTGCGATGGATTGGCACCATGTCCAGGGTGTACCCTGCCTAGTGCCCGAAGTCTCCTGGGATAGGCTCCAGGTCCCCCGCGACCCTGAACACAGGATTAAGCGGTATAGAAAATGAATGAATTAATGAATTTTCACGCAGTACAACAAATAAACCCCCAGAGTTATTTACATGACATGGCTGACTATCGGATTTCTAGGTAGACAGACGTAAGCCTACACACATGTAGAATGATGATAGACCATGGAATTAACAATGAAAATGTTAAGTCTGGACTGAACTGAAGTTAAAGACTAAAACATGTAGGACAGGGCATCCTCCAGGACCAGTGGTCTAGATACTGATGAATGAAGGTCAGGATTATAGAGAACATGAGTATTTCTCCATGGTCCAGTGACGTGTTTCCATGGCCTTGATAGTGGAGTCCTGGAGTAACATCTCGGTGTGTGTAGTCGAGTCCTGGAGTAACATCTCGATGTGTGTAGTCGAGTCCTGGAGTAACATCTCGGTGTGTGTAGTCGAGTCCTGGAGTAACGTCTCGGTGTGTGTGTAGTCGAGTCCTGGAGTAACGTCTCGGTGTGTGTGTAGTCGAGTTCTGGAGTAACGTCTCGGTGTGTGTGTAGTGGAGTCCTGGAGTAACGTCTCGGTGTGTGTAGTATTGTGAAGGTGTGTGTAGGTGTGTGTAATGTTGTGTAGGTGTGTGTGGCGTTGTGCGGTGACCTTTCCGATGGTCTCGATGCCGCGGATGAAGCAGATGTAGACGACGGCCCAGGCAGTTGCGACACACACCACCATCCACCACTGCAGCGAGCCACTCGACTCGATGTTCGGGGAGATGTTCAGTGTCTCACGATACCAGAAATAATTCACCGGCGTCCCCATTACACACTCCCACACATACTCTACACACACACACAGTGTCTACATCACTTTGTGTTTATGTGTGTGTGTGTGTGTGTGTGTGTGTGTGTGTGTGTATATATATGTGTGTATGTGTGTGTGTATACCTGTCTGGTTTTCACTCAGAGGACACTGTGACCATGGCAAGGGATCCTGGAAGGAATTAAAGAGGTACCACAGGACCCAGGCCAGGATGGTGTTATAGAACATTCCTACGAGGAATGAGACGGCCATCGAGGCCATGCCTACACACACAAACACACACACACACACACACACACACACACAAAGAGAGGTGAAAACTGTGCTTAGACTGTGAATAATCTGACTGTGAGTACCCTGTGATTGGACTGAGATTGGACTGACCGACTCCGCCCAGGTAAGGTGAGATGGAGCTCCACACTCCGATGCTTCCCTTACGGAGTCTCTGTCCAATCGCCAGCTCCAGGTAGAGCAGCGGTAAACCCTCAAACACCAGTGCAATCAGGTATGGGATTAGAAACGCACCTGACCCACACACACACACACACACACACACACACACACACACACACACACACACACACACACACATTTTACATGTCACAGTAAAACATTAATGTGTTGATTTTGACCAGAGAACAGGCTCGCTGTGTATTGACAAAGGTCTTGTCCTTTAGTGAATCCGAATATCATAAATGCTGGGTATAATGGCAGACCATCCCGCTGTAATGATGCTGTAACTGTGCAGTAAAACACACTGAGGTTTTATTGACGTGTGAGATGGAGTCGAGAGGTTTTTGTTTGGTCAGTGAGGAGTTTGTGATCTTGTAAAATCTTCCATTACGCAGCCGTAGATGAGCTTTTAAACTCAAGCACAGTATTTGAGCGCTGTGTGTTTCTTAGGTCTGGTTAGTGGAGGACAGAAGCATTTCTGTAGTGGAAACTTGGAGGTCTGGATCGGTGTTTTCCAATGCCCGGTTGGCCGACGCACATTTTTGGGCCGGAGGTGTCAGTCATAATTTAATATTTTTAAAAAAGTTTATTAGGGTGCAGAGAAGCTGCGGGAGAAAAGACGTAAAAGCCTACAAGTGGAAGGAGCGAAAATGACATTTAGGGCCATCAACATCTAGCACAGTGGTGGTTCTACACTGAAGTGCGCCCTGGGCGAGACTCCCTCCCGGCGCCCCTCCCCCCCCTCCCAAAAAAAAAAAAAAGAAAAAAAAAACTGCACATTTTGTACACACCACACGTATGTCTTGATTAACCTGAGTTTGGAAAAGCTCCTCTCTGCTTGAGCTACAGTCACTGGCAATGTAAGTGCAATCCTGAGAGCAGTCCAAAAGTTGGGGTAGATCTCAGATAGATCCTTATCGTGCAGAAAAGTGAGAAGCTCAAAGAGGCTCATGGTTTATGATGGCAGTCATTAGACACTTTATTAATCTAATATAATCTAATCTAAAGGAGGAACAATTAGCTCCTTGGTTAATTTACTGCCTCAAATTATATGCTTTGTCACGTAACAGAGTTATAGCAAATGGAAAATGTCTTTTAAACTATCTACACATATGTAAATTAAACTGGCTATTTACAGTATATTGTAAATATATAGTAAATATATCAGCTATAGCCAACATTAACATAATAAACAATGGAAATAAATAACTGTACTTGCTGCAGTCTTGCTGCAAAGCATAATTTTATGGTTACATTTTGTGGTATTTAATAGAAACCATTAGAATTTCTGTGATGGTTTGTAAATTAGGCTTTTGTGAGTGCGTGTGTGAGTGTGTGTGTGTGTGTGTGTGTGTGTTTTAACAAGGTAAGCATAGCAAGCATCATAAGCAAGAAGGCTAACAAACCTAAGAGTTAACGTTATACCACTAATTAACATGATGACATGAATAACTTAATCATACAGAGAGAACATTGTTATATACCTTTATCTTTTATACGTTTCTCCTCTTCTTCTTTACTATTTTTCCTAAATTGGGCCCCTGACAGTTTTGGCCTTTTTCTCTCCATCGCTGTGTTTATACTTTATAATCGACGATTCGACAATCAGCAGATTTCCCCCAACGCTGTCACTCACGACCAGAAGTCAAGACTAAACCAATTCACCTCCACATCATCATCGCTTTTATTAACTATTGTTATTATCCATTTCACACAATTAAATACATGAAAAAACTGCAAATTACTGGTGTGTGTTTATAATATTTTGAATTAAATGTGCGTTATTTGTAAGAAAGTCAGGTAGACATCATTTAGCCCCCTTCTTGTCCGCTTCATTTGGGAGAGGTGAACTGTACTCTGCGAAACACCCCCCCTTGCGGTCCTCTCCGCTTCTCAGCTTCTGTGCGGCTCATTCAGGGGCGGCGCGGGCGCAGGTATCACAGATAACAGAAAACCACTTAGCGGCAAAGATTATTATCTTTATTAACACCAGAGTGTTCAGGCTGCCAGAGCGGCACTAGGGAGTGTAAAACAGAGTAATGTCAACGTTAGTTACACAGATGAAGAGGAGGAGGAGGAGGTGAGAGACGTGACCCAGCAGGAACAGATTGAGGGGCTTCAGAGTAGCCGAAATGTTGGCAGAGTGAAGGGAGGGACTTTTATGTAGGGGAGACAAAGGGCTTTTTTTGTGGTGTGTGTGTGTGTGTGTGTCACTCGTGCATTTGAGTGTTTGTCGACAACCTGCACCACTAGCCTACCTAGCTGCTACTCCCAAATGAACCATCTGCCAATTAGGTACACTGCCATCCACATCAAATTAATGAGTGGTCTTACGTCTGTCACGATTGATTGAAATTGTCAATTTTCACGCAGGCGGCGCGGTGGTGTAGTGGTTAGCACTGTCGCCGTGCACCTCCAGGGTCTGGGTTCGATTCCCTGGCCAGGCTTGATTCCCGTCTCTGTGTGCATGGAGTTTGCATGTTCTCCCCGTGCTTGGTGGGTTTCCTCCGGGTACTCCGGTTTCCTCCCTCAGTCCAAAGATATGCAGGTTAGGCTAATTGGTGTTCCTAAATTTCCCGTAGTGTGTGATTGGGTGTGTGAGTGTGTGTATGTGTGTGTGACTTGCGATGGATTGGCACCCTGTCCAGGGTGTACCCCGCCTAGTGCCCGAAGTCTCCTGGGATAGGCTCCAGGCCCCCCGCGACCCTGAACACAGGATTAAGTGGTATAGAAAATGAATGAATTAATGAATTTTCACGCAGTACAACAAATAAACCCCCAGAGTTATTTACATGACATGGCTGACTATCGGATTTCTAGGTAGACAGACGTAAGCCTACACACATGTAGAATGATGATAGACCATGGAATTAACAATGAAAATGTTAAGTCTGGACTGAACTGAACATAAAGACTAAAACATGTAGGACAGGGCATCCTCCAGGACCAGTGGTCTAGATACTGATGAATGAAGGTCAGGATTATAGAGAACATGAGTATTTCTCCATGGTCCAGTGACGTGTTTCCATGGCCTTGATAGTGGAGTCCTGGAGTAACATCTCGGTTTGTGTAGTCGAGTCCTGGAGTAACATCTCGGTGTGTGTAGTGGAGTCCTGGAGTAACATCTCGATGTGTGTAGTCGAGTCCTGGAGTAATGTCTCGGTGTGTGTAGTCGAGTCCTGGAGTAACATCTCGGTGTGTGTAGTGGAGTCCTGGAGTAACGTCTCGGTGTGTGTGTAGTGGAGTCCTGGAGTAACGTCTCGGTGTGTGTAGTGGAGTCCTGGAGTAACATCTCGGTGTGTGTAGTTGAGTCCTGGAGTAACATCTCGGTGTGTGTAGTGGAGTCCTGGAGTAATGTCTCGGTGTGTGTAGTCGAGTCCTGGAGTAACATCTCGGTGTGTGTAGTGGAGTCCTGGAGTAACGTCTTGGTGTGTGTAATCGAGTCCTGGAGTAACGTCTCGGTGTGTGTAGTGGAGTCCTGGAGTAACGTCTTGGTGTGTGTAATCGAGTCCTGGAGTAACGTCTCGGTGTGTGTAGTCGAGTCCTGGAGTAACGTCTCGGTGTGTGTAGTCGAGTCCTGGAGTAACGTCTCGGTGTGTGTAGTGGAGTCCTGGAGTAACGTCTCGGTGTGTGTAATCGAGTCCTGGAGTAACGTCTCGGTGTGTGTGTAGTGGAGTACTGGAGTAACGTCTCGGTGTGTGTAGTGGAGTCCTGGAGTAACATCTCGGTGTGTGTAGTCGAGTCCTGGAGTAACATCTCGATGTGTGTAGTCGAGTCCTGGAGTAACATCTCGGTGTGTGTAGTCGAGTCCTGGAGTAACGTCTCGGTGTGTGTGTAGTCGAGTTCTGGAGTAACATCTCGGTGTGTGTAGTGGAGTCCTGGAGTAACGTCTCGGTGTGTGTGTAGTCGAGTCCTGGAGTAACGTCTCGGTGTGTGTGTGTAGTCGAGTCCTGGAGTAACGTCTCAGTGTGTGTAGTCGAGTCCTGGAGTAACGTCTCGGTGTGTGTAGTCGAGTTCTGGAGTAACGTCTCGGTGTGTGTGTAGTGGAGTCCTGGAGTAACGTCTCGGTGTGTGTAGTGGAGTCCTGGAGTAACATCTCGGTGTGTGTAGTCGAGTTCTGGAGTAACGTCTCAGTGTGTGTAGTCGAGTCCTGGAGTAACGTCTCGGTGTGTGTGTAGTGGAGTCCTGGAGTAACGTCTCGGTGTGTGTAGTGGAGTCCTGGAGTAACGTCTCGGTGTGTGTAGTCGAGTCCTGGAGTAACGTCTCGGTGTGTGTGTAGTCGAGTCCTGGAGTAACGTCTCGGTGTGTGTAGTGGAGTCCTGGAGTAACGTCTCGGTGTGTGTAATCGAGTCCTGGAGTAACGTCTCGGTGTGTGTAGTCGAGTCCTGGAGTAACGTCTCTGTGTGTGTGTAGTCGAGTCCTGGAGTAACGTCTCGGTGTGTGTAGTGGAGTCCTGGAGTAACGTCTCGGTGTGTGTAGTCGAGTCCTGGAGTAACGTCTCGGTGTGTGTAGTCGAGTCCTGGAGTAACGTCTCGGTGTGTGTAATCGAGTCCTGGAGTAACGTCTCGGTGTGTGTGTAGTGGAGTCCTGGAGTAACGTCTCGGTGTGTGTAGTCGAGTCCTGGAGTAACGTCTCGGTGTGTGTGTAGTCGAGTCCTGAAGTAACGTCTCTGTGTGTGTGTAGTCGAGTCCTGGAGTAACGTCTCGATGTGTGTGTGTAGTCGAGTCCTGGAGTAACGTCTCGGTGTGTGTGTAGTCGAGTCCTGGAGTAACGTCTCGGTGTGTGTAGTCGAGTTCTGGAGTAACGTCTCGGTGTGTGTAGTCGAGTCCTGGAGTAACGTCTCGGTGTGTGTAGTCGAGTCCTGGAGTAACGTCTCGCTGTGTGTGTAGTCGAGTCCTGGAGTAACGTCTCGGTGTGTGTAGTCGAATCCTGGAGTAACGTCTCGGTGTGTGTGTAGTCGAGTCCTGGAGTAACGTCTCGGTGTGTGTAGTGGAGTCCTGGAGTAACGTCTCTGTGTGTGTGTAGTCGAGTCCTGGAGTAACGTCTCGGTGTGTGTGTAGTCGAATCCTGGAGTAACGTCTCGGTGTGTGTAGTCGAGTCCTGGAGTAACGTCTCGGTGTGTGTAGCCGAGTCCTGGAGTAACGTCTCGGTGTGTGTAGTCGAGTCCTGGAGTAACGTCTCGGTGTGTGTAGTCGAGTCCTGGAGTAACGTCTCGGTGTGTGTAGTCGAGTCCTGGAGTAACGTCTCGGTGTGTGTAGTCGAGTCCTGGAGTAACGTCTCGGTGTGTATAGTGGAGTCCTGGAGAAACGTCTCGGTGTGTGTAGTGGAGTCCTGGAGAAACATCTCGGTGTGTGTGTGTAGTCGAGTCCTGGAGAAACGTCTCGGTGTGTGTAGTCGAGTCCTGGAGTAACGTCTCGGTGTGTGTAGTGGAGTCCTGGAGTAACGTCTCGGTGTGTGTAGTGGAGTCCTGGAGAAACGTCTCGGTGTGTGTGTGTAGTCGAGTCCTGGAGAAACGTCTCAGTGTGTGTGCAGTCGAGTAGTTTCCCATGGACAGTTTCTCATGGTAGCCCTTGAGCATTTTAGTATTTTTTTTTATTTTGCGGTTTTTTTAACAACATATAGAAGGCTCAAGATGCAGTATAAAGTGAAAAATCTTCTTTTTTTTCAGCACGACCTAGGCAAAATTATGAGCTGAATGAATTTTATTTCCTTTTTAACCAACTATACAAATATGACTGAGCAAGAAATACAAAACATAGCACAGAAACACATGATCATATGTTTTTCAGTTTGACCAAAAAAATAAACCAAACCTGACACATGCACTACACACCTTCAGTACTTATGCTCATCATTGCACTACTGTATATTCAAATCACTCAGAAGACAGGACTTCTTCTTTTATCTTGTCCTTTGCATTCCTTTATTTTTCACTCATATCTCACCATTCTTTCACCCCTTTTAATATTTGTGGTTTTCCTTTTCTCACATCATTAGTGTAAAAACCTTTGTTTCTAACAAATTCTGAAACTCGTCCTCATCCCAGCACTACTAAAGCCCTGAAAATACAATACAATAAAATAAAACAGCACTGTAGAATTCTCTCTATCTCGATCGGGCAGAAGGTGGTGATTAGTTCTCTGTAACATCAGCTCTGACTGACAGTAGTTCAGGGTTATAATAAACAATTTGCTCTAATACGTTAATTATTTTAATAGCACCAGAACATTCGCTAGGAGATGTACAGCGCACACGCTGCTGATAATAAACTGATTAAAAATCATAAAAAGCTTAAATTATTTTAAAGTTATTATTAATTTGAAAAGAGAGAGAGAATAAAGGCTGTTTATAGCTGCTATAACTTAAGTGATGTTGTTTTGTTATAACTGGAACTGATTTGTTTTAAGTTTCAGTGTCTTCTTCAAATAAAATAATTAATTTTTGGAAGCGGAAACACTCCAGGGATGTGCTTTTTTTAGGACAGTTCTCAACTTCAAAGTGGTATCAGAACTCGGCTCTGTGTTTTTCTGTATCCAGATGTTATTTTTTTTGCCCTGTCCTTGAAGTTTAAGCAGGAAATGAGAAAAATCTTTAAGATTAAAACTAGATTACCACGGACGAGAGATGAGAACCTCCATCCACACGCGCAGCTTCTTTACAAAAACCCTCATCTTACCTCCTCCGTAAATCTGGCACAGATACGGGAATCTCCACACATTTCCGAGTCCCACAGCAAATCCGATACATGTGAGCAGATACTGGACTTTGTTGTCCCATTTGGGCCTCTCTGTGGTTTCGTCCTCAGCTCCTCTGTCCTCCATTACTGTACGGATTTCCCTAATAGTTCCTCTTCTCCAGCTCTGTGATGAGATAACTTCTGATCTGTGGCTTTTATTGATTTTGGAGAATCGACCAATAAGGTCTGTGTGTTTCTGGTAGAATATTCCTCACTTGTTTAATGGATAACCTAAACACAGTCAATCTAAATCACAGAACGATCATCCACATATATAAAAAAAATGGTTAAAAATTTTAAACAGGACTTTATGGAAGCAAAGGTCATAGACCTTTATAGCCGTAATGTTTTATAAGGCACATTAAGTTTTTATATGAACTTTTTATATGCTCCGCTTCCCAGGATGCAGAGAATGTCTGGTCTGATACTAAAAACAAAGAGCTCGTTCTGGCTTAAACGCTATGTACACATAAAGAGACGTAAATATAAAAAGTAAACTAAACACACATACAGGATGACAGATGGAAATTTTAATCTAACTCAGCTTTTTTTTTTTTTTTTTTTTACATTTATTGTGTGAGTTCATGGTGTTCTCATATCCACTTTATCAGACACGATGCTGAGGATTGATTTTCCTGAATGTCTTTTACAGTAACACTTCCATATGAACATAACGAGAGCCACTCCAGGAATACAGAGACACGGAATTCCAGCCAGGACGAATATGATGCCACTGATCCAGTCAGGATAAGCCACTTCAGCCAGTGCTGGGAAACCCGGCTATAGGAAAGCAATGAGAAGAAAGTTTAAAATATCAGGTACATATTTGAATTTGACATCTTTTTCATCCTTTTCCCGCCTATACATCCTGGCCAAAAACAGAAAGAAGGGTTCAAAATTATTTTCCTTCACCCAGCAAAAACAACAACTAAGGAAATAAAGTTACCAATACATTATTATACTCTGTAAGGATAACCAGAAAAACATCCTGAATAAGCTGAAAGCATCCTGAATAAAAAATGTCCAGTAAAATCAGAGCTCTGTTTAATAAAGAAAAAAAAAAGTAAGAGTATTTTAATATACAAACACACACAGTGTGATGAGAACTCACAGGATTGGGACTAAACAGCTGTGTGTCCATAATAAAAGTGAGACTCAGCAGAAAAAAGGCTTTACTTTGTTAGGGATCGTATGGACTGGACTTTGGAGTGATGGAATCACTGATATCATATCATATCAGAGTGTTTGGCTTTTTTTTTGTCAGGCTTCTAACATTCTAACAATGCTTTCTAAATGTTAACATGCAAGTATTTTGCTATTTATATTTGTTCTAATAATAGTATAATGCATATATTTATTTACATTTCATATTTCACATTGTATTTCCTGATAATTAAATTGATATAATTAGGGTTGTTCCAATTACGATACTAGTATCTTATACTAGCACAAAAAAATCTGGCATCGGTATCAGCGAGTATTTGAGTCCACGTACCGATCCGATACCATTTTCCTAAACATAACCTAGTTATGCTCGCTAGCTTTGCTTAACGCTGCAAATCGGAAATAAATTCTTCTTCTTCTCTGCTCAGAATGCAAACACAGGAAGTTGTGTCGTGTTGCCAGACACCCAGGTATCGGATCAGTACTCGGTATCGCCTGATACCCTGAGCCCAAGTATCGGAATCGGTATCGGGACGGGAAAAATGGTATCGGAATATCTCTAATATTTATTAGATTTATGAGATAACTATCTCATTCACCGATGCATCCTGTAGTGATGTGATGCTCCAACTTTAGAAAACATTCAAATGTTATTCCAAAAGAGTCAAATGTTATTACTTCACATTTTACAAATATTGCAGGAGTGTTGACTTTACAAATGTTTTAACTCGATCAATAACTGACATCCTGAGAACATTTCCTGTTAGTGCTAAATATTTAAAGAGCATTTACCGAGTCAGGGTCCCAGACAATGTAGGTTGGTTTTGTGCTAACAGTTTTTATGAGGTAGAGAACAAGGATGACAAAGAGGATGAGCGGACTGAGGACTCGCCACGTAGCCTGCCAGAAGATGTTGGGTTTATGCCCAACCATGAACTCCATGTCTTTGTTAAACCTGATGTAAAAGAATTGAGTTAACCAGGAGCTTCCAAGTCAGACATGACACTGTCACAGGGGTAACTGGACATCCGTGTACCTGTCAATGCCGTAGATGTAAACCATTGCAAGGAGTTCACACAGAGCTACTACGAGCAGCGGGATAGATGCTGCAAACCCATCAAACAGCGCTAGCCAGTAGTTTCCAGAAGACTGCACAAACACCAGGGCAATGATGAAGGAGACCAGACATGTCAGACCTGCAAAAGACAATCCAGAATTAGTCAATGAGTCAATGGCTGATACAGAACTGGTACAGTCCAGTGTGAAACCAAACAACATCCCTGATGGCCTGTGGTCAGACGTGGAAAGAGTAATAAAATTTTGTACTCAAGTACAAGTACTGTTACTTCAGTGAAATTTTAGTTAAGTACAAGTAAAGTTACCCTTATAAAAATCTACTCAAGTAAAAGTAAAAAGTAGCTCATTAAAAAATTTACTCAGAGTAAAAGTTACCGAGTTACTTTTTAATTTAACAGCGGGGGTGGGATGAGGCATTCTAGCGTAGTTCAAAAAAGACGAGCAGATATAAATCTCAAACGAGTTGTTTTTAACTGAAGGAACACCTTTGCATAATAAAGCTGTTGTCTTTGTTGTGCTTGAAAATCAAAGTGGTCACTTAAATATGGTGTTACGTACCAGTCTAGGGTCATACAGCAAAAGAATGGTTCAGGGTTCTATTTATAATATATATAACTGTATGGAAATGGTGGTATATGGCAGAAAGAACTAGATCCAATCATTAACTGATGAAATAATGAGGTTTGTATACACACACACACACACACACACACACACACACACACCAGGAGGAGGATCAGATTCAGGATGGACCCAGGCCAAAATAATAAACAAAATGGTATTTATATTTAGTAGCTAGATTACCTGCAAAAAAAACAACACAAACAAAAATACAGGTACCTTCCCGGACTCCCTAAACCAAAAACAATGAAATTATCCACAAATATATACAAAGACCAACCAAACCAAAGGGACAAAGCAATAATCAAAATCAATTGGAGGCAAAAAGTCAAAACCAGAATACACAACCAAATATCAAAACGCCAAAATCACAACCTCTTTCATCTTTCCCGCGTCTCTCTCCGGTTTATATATGTTCGCGCTAGTCGATGACGTCACTCAGGGCGGAAGCGACCGTGTGGAAGGTCAGGAAGATGTCGATGTCAGAAAACCTGGAGTGGAGTCTGGAGCGGCGCGCGACCAGCACATGATACACACACGCGGCGCAACGGAGCATTTATACAAAGCATAATATTTTTTATTGTTTTAGCATTTTCATTCATTTATTTTTTACTCAGTAGCGAATATGATTTAAAATGTAGCGAATTACAATACTTCAAACAAAATGTACTTAAGTAAAAGTAAAATTACAGATTTTTAAAACTACTTTAAAAAGTAGAAATACACAAAAAAGCTACTCAATTACAGTAACGCGAGTAAATGTAATCCGTTACTTTCCACCTCTGCCTGTGGTGCAACATAAAACACCACAGAACTGTACACGATTACCACGAACAATCAACAACACAGGACTACATAAAGGAAATGAAAACTTAGTTTGTTATTGTGTGTGTTGGTGAAGTTAGTGCTTGCACGTTAAGAAGTCAAATTGCTTGTGGGAAGAAACAGTTACACAGCCTGCTTGTGTGGCCCGAATGCTTTGGTACCTTTTTCCAGATGGCAGAAGAGTAAAGAGTCTGTATGAGAGGTGTGTGTGTGTGTGTGTGTGTGTGTGTGTGTGTGTGTGTGTGTGTGTGTGTGTGTGTGTGTGTGTGTGTGTGTGTGTGTGTGTGTGTGTGATGCGTTGACGGTTGGCTTTGTGGATGCAGAGTGTGGTGTAAATGTCCATGATGGATGGAAGAGCTGATGTTGATGGACCAGCTGAGGTTCTCTGCCAGGTAAACACCAAAGAATTTTGTGTTTTTGATGATCTCCACCCAGGAGTTATTGATTTTCAGTGGTACTCCTGTGCTGTTCTGAAGTCAACAACCTTCTCTTTAGACTAAATCCACATTCAGGGACAAGTTGTTGGCTCTGCACCTGTCCATTATCTGCTGTAAGCTGTTCTTGTTGATGACACCAACCATGGTCCAGTGATGAACTTTAGTATGTGGTTCTAGCTATGTATTGCTGCACAGTTGTGAATCAGCAGATTGAACAACAATGGACTGAGCACATAGCCCTGAGGGACACCAGTGTTCAGTTTGGAGAAGAGCTCCTCATGATCAAGACTGGTTCAGCTCTCCAAGTCAAGAAGTCCAGGATCCAGTTGCAGAGGAAGTTCAGACCTAGTAGACTCAACTATCTAATCAGCTGCTGAGGGTAGATTATGTTAAATGCTGAAATGAGCTTGGTGTACAGAATTCTATCATATGTCTCCTTACTGTCCAGGGGGATGGGTGGTGGTAGATTGTGGTGATAATCTGGTGACTTCACTTTTACGAGCTTATGCAGGGTTGCACAGAGTTTCACTTCACTTCAGTAAGCAAAACAATACTAAATTCTGAATTGTTGAATTAAAAATATCAGTGTTTGTGTTAATTCAATGCACTTTCCAGTAATTAACATGATCTGGGGTTGCTTCTGTTGCTCAGGTCTAGGCAATGTTTGTGGCAATAAAATGAAGTCAGCTGATGTTGTGTGTACAGAATGTACTGAATGACCAGGCAATCACATATATGGAGTTTTTCTTCCCTGATCTCACTATAAACTCATTCATTAAAATCAGTGGCGGCTGCTAGCTTTTGACACAGGGGAAGCTCATATTAGGCCTTCATCATAATTTTTTTAAATTATAATTACATTTTTCATCATAAAAAATCACCTCCAAATCCGCATGGGACTGAATTCGAATCTCTGTGGCCAGGGGCGTTTCTAGGATTTACAGGTAAGGGGAGCTCAGCCCCATAGATGTTTAACACAGAATCAGTTCTTGATCACACAAGCTGTTTACCGTATAAACCTTTTTCTATGTACAGGTACAATCAAAAAAATATAACCAGAAAACAGCATATAACTTTAAACTTACATTGATTATCAATATAAACACCTATGAGGCTGGACAATGGGATAAACTGTGTGGGGGCCAATAGTGTCAAACATTTATCTCTTCATTCTTTGACAATACTGCTGCTTTTTGTTGGAAACTGGCAAACATTATAAATATGAAAAGTAGTTTCTGATGACTTCGAACAATGTTGGGGACACAGTGTTAATGTACCTAAGAGGCTGCTGCGCTTTCAGAGAACTGAACTGTAGAACTGAACTGTAGAACTGAACTATAGAACTGAACTGTAGAACTGAACTGTAGAACTGAACACAGAACTGGACTGTAGAACTGAACAGAGAACAGTAGATGGAAGGTTTTTCAGGTCACATGGTTGTAGGTCTCCAAATGAGCAGCAGGTAAGAATAGAAACATCTTTTTTTTTCATGTGACTTGAAAAACCTTCCATCTACAGTTAAATATAAATATTAAACCTTTGATCATGTTATCTAGTTTAAATGAGTGTTTTAGCTACATAAATAAGACAGTAGGTTCTCTATTCAACCCCTTAACATTTCATAGCTACTCGGCTATTTATTCAAATTCATTAATATAGACAAACATTGTTTTAATGTAATTAAACAAAGCATCTTTTTAATATCATTCTTTTTTGTTTGTTCGTTTCTATTCATTAAAAAAAGTAACTTTTTCTAAATCAAAGTGACAAAAACCCTACTCTACTCTAATAAATGTATTTTAAGATTTGGGACATTATTATACAATATACAAATATACAATATTTATTACAAAAAAAAGGATTTTTCTATCTCTGTAAATCACACTGCTATACAGTTAAACGAGAGCACTGAATGCTATCTGTCACTATTTTTAATCATTTATGTTCATAACTCTATGGTAGTTAATGCCATATGCACTGTGTAATGTTTTCGTATCGTTGCCGCGAAAGTTTCGCGTTTGTATCAGCATTTAAATTACATCACTTTATACAATAACAATATTAATAGCAACTAGCTTTTACATCTCCATACTATTCGGCTTCGCCTTTTTTTCTGCAATTTTTGGAGAACGTGCGAGTTTCCTCGTCTAAGAACAACAAACGGAATTAATCTACAAACAACTAAAACTCCGACACAGAGGTACGTTATAATGTCTACCGTTCAGCTTGTTCAGTGTGTAGAGTGCAGGATGTTTAGACATTCTTCCTCCGTCATTAGTGATAACTTTATTTGTGATAGGTGTGTGTTAGTGAGCACTCTGACGGAGAAGATATCAGCATTAGAGGAGCGCATCCAGACTTTAGAGAGTGTTAGAGAGTGTGAGAACAGCGTTATTCCCGTAGCGGACAGTCTGGGTGCCACAGGCGGAGATAAACAGCCCCCGACTCCGGCATTAGAGCCCTCACAGCGGGGCGAGTGGGTGACGACTTGGCGGCATACTCGTTCAGCCAAAGCTAACGCTAAGGCTAGCCCACCGGAGCACACCTCCTCTGCGCTTCACGTGTCCAACAGGTTTGCTCTCCTCAGTGCTGCACCCGCTGAGAAACCTGAAAGAGCTCTGGTTATAGGAGACTCTATACTGAGACACGTGACATTAGCTAGACCTTTAGGGGCGCCAGCGGCAGTGGTTAGGTGTATCCCGGGAGCCAGAGCACCGGACATAGCAGGTAATCTTAGGGCTCTAGGACAGCACAGGTTCTCTAAGATAGTGGTACATGCTGGAGCTAACGATATACGCCTTCGTCAGTCAGAGGTTAGTAAGAGTAACTTTACAGAGGTGTTTAAATTAGCGAAGGCGATGTCCGATGAAGTAGTATGCTCTGGTCCCATCCCAATGAGACGTGGCGACATAGCTTACAGCAGGTTATGGTCGCTGAACCGCTGGATGTCCAGTTGGTGCTCCAAAAATAATGTGGGCTACATAGACAATTGGAAGACCTTTGAGGGCAAAGCTGGCCTGTTAGGGCGGGACGGTGTCCATCCCACTCGGGAAGGTGCTGCTCTCATTTCCTGTAGTATACTGTAGCTCATAGTCTCAGTAGAGGTCTAGTTAATCGGTGACAATCCAGAGCCCAGGCCAGGGAGCAGACAGACAGGCTAAACCAACCGTCTGCTAGCTGCATAGAGTCGTCACTCAGGGTTCACCATATTGAGACTGTGTCTGTTCCCCGATCTAAGCAAAAATGTAGAAAGACTCAGACAGTCTGTTTCAATAATCTAATTAACATAAAGACCACAAACTCAGATCATACTGAATGCGCAGCCGACACCTCTGATCTGAAGCTAGGATTGTTAAATATTAGATCTCTCACATCAAAAGCAGTTATTGTTAA
Organism: Channallabes apus; assembly: GCA_030522415.1. Lineage (NCBI taxonomy): Eukaryota > Metazoa > Chordata > Actinopteri > Siluriformes > Clariidae > Channallabes > Channallabes apus. Next base: position 123,961 of record CM060107.1, read on the forward strand.
TGAAATTATCACAGATCAGGCGTTTGATATACTCTGTTTAACTGAAACATGGGTTAAACAGGACGAGTATGTAGCTCTAAATGAAGCTAGTCCTCCTGGATACAGCTACATACACCAGCCTCGGTTAACTGGTAGAGGAGGAGTCGCAGTTATTCATAATGATAATCTGTCTATCGTACAAAAACACCGACACAAATTTAACTCATTTGAAATTCTCTATAGTAACATAAGTGTATTTAAGTATATTAAATCAGCTCAGTCGATTCCACTAATTATAATTTACAGACCTCCAGGGCCGTATTCTGAATTTCTTAGTGAATTTGCAGATTTCATCTCAGACCTGGTCGTTTCTGTAGACAAAGTGTTAATTGCTGGAGATTTTAACATTCATTTTGAGAATCCAGAAGACCCTCTGAGAACAGCATTTATATCCATACTGGACTCCGTAGGCGTAAATCAGTGTGTAGTAGGACCCACTCATAAAGCAGGTCACACTTTAGATTTAGTAATATTCTTCGGGTTAACTATAAGAAATGTATTCACAATTCCACTGTCTGAAATTATCTCAGATCACAATCTTGTCTCCATTCAAGTGTGTCACAGTGATAATGTACGCACAGCACCGCGCTACCGTATTAAACGTACATTCACATCAACTACCACACAGAGTTTTATCAGTAATCTCCCAGAGTTACCAACTTCGATTAGGTCACCGTCTGACCCCACAGAACTCGATCAGGCGACTGAATATTTAGAGTCGACACTTCGTTGTACCTTAGATAATGTAGCTCCAGCTAAAAGAAAAATTATTAGAGATAAGAAACTCGCTCCCTGGTATAACGATCACACGCGCACTTTAAAACAGACTGCTCGGAAATTAGAGCGTAAATGGCGTCAAACTAAATTGTTGGTATTTCAAATAGCATGGAAAGAGAGCATCCTGAACTATAGGAAAGCTCTTAGTGTAGCTAGATCAACGTATCTCTCCACTCTTATAGAAGAAAATAAAAATAATCCTAGATTTTTATTTAATACCGTAGCCAAATTAACCAGAAATAAGACCACTACAGAAATCTCCACAACAACATCATGCAATAGTGAGGACTTCATGAACTTTTTTAATAATAAAATTGTAAATATCAGGCATAAAAATGAGGCTTTGAAACCAAACAATGTAATTGACACTGATGTTAACCTTGTAACGCTCAGAATTATTATTTGAGCTAATTACACTAAATCGGGGTCTAAGATCTAAAAACGGGTTAATCTCACTTACTTCCGATATTGCGCAACTTTCGCGGAGCAAGGAAAGACGGACACAACAACAACTTCCAAAACCAAACCCAAGTGTATTATATACAAAAGACAAACAAACAAATGAAGTGCAACGAAAAAACAATATATACAAAATATAAACAAATATGTACAATGTCAGTAGTGTGTGCGAGTGTGTGTGTGTTTGTATGTATAAATGTCCAAGTCCGTGTTATTGTAAATGGATGGAATGATGAAATGGGGAGATGGCTCGATCTCACCGGTAAAAGATGGTAAGTCCGGGAGCTCGAGAAACGGAATCAGAGGGGTATAGTTGACGTCCAGGAAAAGAATAATCCAGTGGCAATCGTAAACTAGCTCTCTCTCTGTCTCCATACACAGCGCTGCTTGCTTCATCTCTCCGTCTTGACTGTCATGCCGGTTCCGGCTTTATACCGGCACACGTGACCTGATAGGTCATCAGGGTTCCCTCGCGGCACAGCTGCGCATGCGCGCGAGAGCTTAACCCCGGAACCAAGGCACCGTTGCCATGGGGACGAAAATAACCAAAAGGGGTCAGTTTGTTGGTGCAGGTGAGCAACATTAGCTCCTTCCTTTTTCCCCTGCAGTTTAACCTCCCCTTTATGTGGCCGCGCTACAACCTAGCCATGTCAGATTCAAACCTAGAATACTTTACTCCTCTTGAAGAGAATGAACTAATTTCACTCATCTCTTCTGCAAATTCATCAACCTGTATATTAGATCCTATACCGACACATTTTCTTAAACAGATAGTACCAGTAATAACAGAACCGCTGTTGAGAATAATTAATTCCTCACTCAGCATTGGTTATGTTCCAAAATCTTTTAAAGTATCAGTTATCAAACCAATAATTAAGAAACCTGACCTCGACCCCTGTCAGCTGTCCAGTTACAGGCCAATATCAAACCTCCCCTTTATCTCTAAGATTCTGGAAAAGATAGTAGCGGAGCAGCTATGCTCATATCTACATAGAAATGGCATACATGAACTGTATCAGTCAGGATTTAGGCCTCATCACAGCACAGAAACAGCACTCGTTAAAGTAGTAAATGACCTCCTATTGGCCTCTGATCAGGGTTGTGTAACTATGCTTGTATTACTCGACCTCAGTGCAGCTTTTGACACTATTGATCATGCTATTCTTCTTCACAGATTAGAAAATGTAGTAGGAATTAAGGGTACAGCCCTCTCCTGGTATCTGAGCGAACTGCTAGTGTCTTACGATCCGCCACGCCTACTTCGGTCAAAGGATGCAGGCTGCTTATCAGTATTATGGAACTTCAGCTGGGGGCGGAGCTTTTTCTTACAAAGCCCCAAAATTATGGAATAGTCTTCCAAATAGTGTTCGGGACTCAGACACAGTCTCAGTGTTTAAGTCTAGGCTAAAAACCTATTTATTTAGCCAAGCATTTTTATAAATAGATTAGCCATAAGGTAAAGGAGCAGATCTGGGGGACTCATGGACGTAGAGTATTATGGTGAACTGGTATGTTTAGATGCTTTCTTCCTCAGTCTCATTTGATCACTCAGGTTTGTTGACGGTGAGGTGATTGTTTGCTTTACATCTCAGTTCCCCCTCATGTTTGTGTTTCCTTCTGACTCTCCCTTTTAGTTATGCTGTCATAGTTATGCTGTCCTGCCGGAGTCCCTGCTTGCACTCTACAGTAAATATACATTCACATTAGACATTGTGACTGTGACCATACCTAACTGCAATCTCTCCTCCTCTTCTCTTCCTCCCCCTCTTTCTCTTTCCTCTCTCCCCCTGTCTCCCCCTTTCACTCTTTCTCTCTCTCTCTCTGTCGAGCTACACATGTGGTTCCTGAGCTGCCAGTGATCCAGACTCCCTCTGCCCTCCGGACCTGTCTGATCCATCTTGGTGCCCGGTTTCTGGTTGGAGGTCTCGTCGCATGGATGCCCCGTGTGTCTCTTTGGGATGCGTCTGGTGTCTGGGGATGATTCTATCTACTTAGAAGATGGTTCTGGCCTCGACTGGTGTTGTCAGCTGTTTCTCTGAGGACTTGACAATTCGATAGTTCAGGACTGGAACTTTCTACAAGTCTATCTGAGTCTCGAATAACTACTGGACTCCATTTTACATCAACTATTATAACATCAATTAACATTAACTATTATAGCTGAACCTAACACTTAACACTGTATAAATGCAGATCATTTCCTGCTATCTGTTTCACCCAGATGAGGACGGGTTCAAATTCAAATTCAAATTCAAATTTTATTCGTCACATACACAGTCATACACAGTACGATATGCAGTGAAATGCTTACACGACCGCCAGTAACCTTACAAAGAGAATTAAATCTTACAGTAAGGAATAAATATGAATAAAGAAATACAACAGGAAAAATTTTAACTTAACTAGAATAAAAATAGAAATAAAAAATAAAAGTATACTGTACATAAAATAGAAATAAAAATAGAGATATACTGTACAATAGAGATTTTCTTTTAAAATTTAAATTTGGTGGAGGGTGTATGGTGTGCAAGTAATTTGCATAGAAACATGATTCCCTGTTGAGTCTGGTTCCTCTCAAGGTTTCTTCCTATTACCATCTCAGGGAGTTTTTCCTTGCCACTGTCGCCCTCGGCTTGCTCACCAGGGACTATCTCTGTTAGGGAATCAGAACGGACACAAGTGCAGGTCTCCTTCAAGATTTTATTGGTTGCAGATATGCCTTGACTCAGACAGAAAAGGGAAAAAAATAAATAAATAAATAAATAAAAATACAAAAATAAGATCAGGAACAAGCTGCACTGCTTTCTTCTTTTCTTTTCCTTTTCTTTAAAGCAAAACCCCGGAGCGCCAACGTCCCAAAAGGGGAAAAAACAAAAACCACTCCGTAGAGGAAAAGGGGCCTTAACCAGGAGACGAGGCTGTAGTTCCTTTGGCGGCCAGCAGGGGGCGATAGGACCGAAGTCCGCTGAACTGCACGGCCGCGAAGAAGAGCAAGAGCCGGCCGGCTGCGGGATGGGAAACTGCAGTGCAAATTCAGAAAAGAAAAACAGGATCCAGCCTGGGTGCAAAAGGACAAAAAACCACGGGAGAGAGGAGGGAAAAAATAGGTGGAAAACAGGACCGACGGATACTGGCTTGGAGCCAAAATAAACTCTACATACAGGACTAGACAGAACAAGAAACGGACAGGCGATACAGCTAGCGACATGGGACAACGATCTGACACAGGACGATGGACAAGAGGGAATAAATAGGGCGACTGATTACAACGAAAACGAGGGGAACAGGTGAGTGAAATCATCTTGATAGAGTGATAGGGAGGAAGTGGGAGGGATGGTGGTGATGTCACAGACACGAGCACATGGCGAAGGATCAAAACAAACACCATGTGCTAGAATAGACATGTAAACACTGGGAGAGAGGAAAGGAGAAAAGAAAAAAGATTTAAATCTTAAAGATCAGACCGGGGTCTTGACAGTACCCCCCCCCATGGGCGCCACTAGGCGCCCCCAGGGAGGGGCTCACCTCGTCGTCGACAGAGGTCCACGACCAGCGCCCGATCCAGAACATCCCGGGCCGGAATCCAACTCCTCTCCTCTGGACCATAGCCCTCCCAGTCCACTAGATACTGAAAACCCCGACCTCTGCGACGGACGTCCAGCAACCTCCTAACAGTGTATACTGGGGAGCCATCCACTAGACGAGGGGGAGGGGGGGTCGGAGCAGAAGGGGCAAGAGGGGAGGAATACACAGGTTTAACCCTAGAAACATGAAATACTGGGTGTACCCGACCAAGCGTGGAAGGAAGCTTGAGCCGGATCGCCACTGGGTTCAAGACCTTTGTGATCCGGTACGGACCAATGAACTTGGGAGCCAACTTGCGCGAGACCACCCTGAGAGGCAAGTCCTTGGTAGAAAGCCATACCCTTTGACCACAAACATAGTTAGGGGCAGGAGTCCGGTGGCGATCGGCCGCGGCTTTGGTCCGTCTACTAGTCCGGGCCAAGACCTCCTTAGCCTTTCTCCAGGTGCGCCGGCAACGTTGGACAAAAGCCAAGGCAGACGGGACTGCCGCTTCGGGTTCCTGTGAAGGGAACAGAGGGGGTTGATAGCCAACAGAACACTGAAATGGTGACATACCTGTGGCAGAAACCGGTAGAGTATTGTGGGCATACTCTACCCAGGACAACTGTTGACACCAGGAGGTCGGATTGTGGGATGCCAGGCAGCGGAGAGCACGTTCCAAATCCTGGTTAGCCCGCTCAGACTGCCCATTGGTCTGGGGGTGGAATCCAGATGACAGACTCGTTGAGGCCCCGATCTGTCTGCAAAATTCCTTCCAAAACCGAGAGACGAACTGTGGGCCCCTATCAGAGACCACGTTTACCGGAAGACCATGAATCCGGAATACTTGGTCAACCACCACCTGAGCAGTCTCTTTGGCGGAGGGGAGCTTGGGGAGAGGGATGAAGTGGGCTGCTTTGGAGAAGCGGTCCACCACCGTGAGAATGACGGTGTTGCCCCTTGACTCGGGGAGGCCCGTGACAAAATCAAGAGCTAGATGTGACCACGGGCGGGCGGGGATGGGTAATGGGCGAAGAAGACCAACGGGAGGCGAAGGTGAACTCTTGTTCTGGGCGCAAACTGAGCAAGCTGCCACGAACTGCCTGACATCCTTGGTCATGGTGGACCACCAAAATCGCTGACGGATGGAGGCCAACGATCTCCGAACTCCTGGGTGACAAACCAGTCTGGATGAGTGACACCACTGGATGACTTTGGAGCGCAGTCTCAAAGGGACATACAGCTTGCCCGCTGGAACCCCTCTGGGTACACGGCACTTCTGCAGGGCCTCCTGAACCTCCCTCTCGACGTCCCATGAGAGCGCAGCCACCACCATGCCCTTGGGCAGGATGGTGTCGACGGAGGTCTCCTTCTCAGGGGTCTCAAATAGCCGAGAAAGGGAGTCCGGTTTGGTGTTTTTAGACCCAGGCCTGTAAGAGAGTGTAAAATTAAAACGGCTAAAGAAAAGGGACCAGCGGGCCTGTCTGGAATTTAGTCTCCTGGCCGAGTTGATGTATTCTAAATTCTTGTGGTCAGTCCAGACCATGAATGGTTGGACTGCGCCCTCCAGCCAGTGACGCCACTCACCCAAAGCCAGTCTGACTGCCAACAACTCCCGATTACCTATGTCGTAATTCCGCTCAGTGGGGTTCAGGCGGTGGGAGAAGAAGGCGCATGGATGCACCTTCCCATCCCGAAGAGAGCGTTGTGACAGGACCGCACCAACTCCAACATCTGAAGCGTCCACCTCAACAATAAACTGTAGTTCAGGATCTGGAGTAGACAAGACAGGAGCAGAGACAAACCGGGACTTTAATTTATCAAAGGATTCCTGGGCCTCATTACTCCATTTAAACAGTACCTTTGGAGAAGTGAGCGCTGTTAAGGGTGCAGCCATCTGACTGAAGTTCCGGATGAAACGCCGATAAAAGTTGGCGAACCCCAGGAACCGCTGCAGAGCCTTCCGAGAGTCAGGAGTTGGCCACTCAGCTACCGCCCTTATCTTAGCAGGGTCGGCTCTGATCTCACCCGCCGAAATCACGAACCCCAGGAACGAAACCGACCTTGCATGGAAGACACACTTCTCCGCTTTCACGAATAGTTGGTTCTCCAAAAGCCGTTGCAACACCTGGCGAACATGCTGAGTGTGTACCTGCAAAGAGGGAGAAAATATCAGGATGTCATCTAGGTACACAAAGACAAATTGATTTACCATGTCTCTCAGCACATCGTTGACCAGGGCCTGGAAGACAGCAGGAGCATTGGTCAGACCAAACGGAAGGACCCGGTATTCAAAGTGTCCCGTGGGTGTGTTGAAAGCTGTCTTCCACTCATCTCCCTCCCGAATGCGGATAAGGTGGTAGGCATTGCGCAGGTCAAGCTTGGTGAAGACCTTGGCTCCCTGCAAAAGTTCGAAAGCTGAAGACATAAGAGGGAGGGGATACCTGTTCTTAATGGTAATGTCATTCAGCCCACGATAGTCAATACAGGGACGCAGGGAACCATCTCTCTTCTTGACAAAGAAGAACCCCGCACCCGCAGGAGAAGAGGAGGGGCGGATGAGGCCGGCTTTGAGTGATTCGTTAATATAGGTGTCCATGGCCTCTCTTTCCGGACCTGAAAGGGAATACAAGTGACCCTTGGGCGGAGAAGTGCCTGGGAGGAGCTCAATGGCGCAGTCATAAGGGCGATGAGGAGGCAAGGACATGGCCCGGGACTTGCTGAACACCAGCCGCAGGTCGTGGTACCCCGCCGGGACCCCGGACAGATCAGCAACCTCCACCTGCAACACAGGACAAACAGAACCAGAAAAAGGGGCAGGACCAAGACAAGAAGCAAGACAATTTTGGCTCCAAGACAGGACAGAATTTCCAGACCAATCAACGTGAGGGCCATGTTGTACCAACCAGGGGTGCCCCAACACTATAGGAGCACTAGGGGAGTCCAGAAGGTACAACGTGGTCTCCTCACGGTGATTGCCTGAGACCACTAGGCTAACTTTGGGTGTCTGGTGAGAAACAGTAGTAATTAAGGTCCCATTTAAGGACCGGGCAGGGATAGGTTCAGGCAAGGGAATAGCTGGAATACCCAAACTTGCAGCTAACGAGCTGTCCATAAAATTGCCCTCAGCCCCTGAATCGACCAAGGCTGAGCATGACTGTGAAGTCTCCCCAAACTGAACTAAGACAGATAAAAGTGTGCGAGAGGAGGGGGATTGTAAAAAAGGAATAGCGCTCACCAGGATCCCCCGCTTCACTGGTGAGCCTTGGCTTTTGCTGGGCAGGCTGCGGCAAAGTGGCCTGGCTTGCCACAATAGAGGCACAGGCCTTTGGTCAGACGCAGTTGTTTTTCCTGGGGTGTTAGACGGAGGCGTCCCAGCTGCATGGGTTCAGGTTCTGGCAGGTCAACGGTCGCCACAGGGGGCTTAGAACCCTCCACCCTGCTAGAAGAACGGACCATCCGGCGCTGGTGCCGACGACAGAGACGAGCCTCGATGCGGAGTGCCAGGTCGATGAGGTCTTCAAGGTCGTGGGGCAGGTCATGAGTGGCCAGTTCATCCTGGATATCCTCCTCGAGCCCTGCCCGAAACATTGCCCGACAGGCGGCCTCATTCCAGTCACAGGAGGCTGCTAAGGTCTTGAACTGAATGGCAAACTCTGTGACTGAGCGACCTGCCTGACGGAGCCGTGCGAGCTTGTCCGCTGCTTCCTGTCCTCTGACGGACCTATCAAAAAGCTTCAACATCTCCTGTCGAAGCTCGTTAAATGAGTCACAACATGGGGCTCTGGACTCCCAGACAGAAGTTCCCCATTCACGGGCCTTGCCTGTAAGAAGAGTCAAAACAAATGCCACCCTTGTCTCTTCTGCTGCAAATGTGCGCGGCTGGAGGGCGAACACTACCGAACATTGTGTCAGGAAGGCTCGGCAGGAGTTAGGGTCCCCATCATAGGGAGGTGGGTTGTTGCAGCGGGGCTCATGATCGTGACGTGAGGAGAGGTGGACAGAACCTGCTTGAGCGGCCTCCCGCTGGAGTTCCTGGATGCGCGCCGTGAGGTCTGCCACCTGGGTGGCGAGGAACTCGACCTCTCTCGTGGTGCTGGTCAAGCGGGTCTCATGCTGGCCTAGGAGTACCCCCTGTTGGGCTACTGCTGATCTGATGGGGTCTGGACCTGCTGTGTCCATGCTGGTCAGATCGTTCTGTTAGGGAATCAGAACGGACACAAGTGCAGGTCTCCTTCAAGATTTTATTGGTTGCAGATATGCCTTGACTCAGACAGAAAAGGGAAAAAAATAAATAAATAAATAAATAAAAATACAAAAATAAGATCAGGAACAAGCTGCACTGCTTTCTTCTTTTCTTTTCCTTTTCTTTAAAGCAAAACCCAGGAGCGCCAACGTCCCAAAAGGGGAAAAAACAAAAACCACTCCGTAGAGGAAAAGGGGCCTTAACCAGGAGACGAGGCTGTAGTTCCTTTGGCGGCCAGCAGGGGGCGATAGGACCGAAGTCCGCTGAACTGCACGGCCGCGAAGAAGAGCAAGAGCCGGCCGGCTGCGGGATGGGAAACTGCAGTGCAAATTCAGAAAAGAAAAACAGGATCCAGCCTGGGTGCAAAAGGACAAAAAACCACGGGAGAGAGGAGGGAAAAAATAGGTGGAAAACAGGACCGACGGATACTGGCTTGGAGCCAAAATAAACTCTACATACAGGACTAGACAGAACAAGAAACGGACAGGCGATACAGCTAGCGACATGGGACAACGATCTGACACAGGACGATGGACAAGAGGGAATAAATAGGGCGACTGATTACAACGAAAACGAGGGGAACAGGTGAGTGAAATCATCTTGATAGAGTGATAGGGAGGAAGTGGGAGGGATGGTGGTGATGTCACAGACACGAGCACATGGCGAAGGATCAAAACAAACACCATGTGCTAGAATAGACATGTAAACACTGGGAGAGAGGAAAGGAGAAAAGAAAAAAGATTTAAATCTTAAAGATCAGACCGGGGTCTTGACAATCTCAGTGGTTCTCAAAGTGTGGGGCGCCCACTAGTGGGGAATACAGACATGACAGGGGGGGCGCAATGAGCGGGAGGAAATTAGTGGAAAATAATAGGAAAAAACTAAACAATCACACACAAATAAATGGATCATTAATACAAGTAAATTTAAAATATCATCAGTTGTGGGCCGGGAGAAAAAGTGGAACCATAGTGGAACAATAACGGTTTAACTTCAGGCCAACTTGAGCAGCTGCTCGAATCACAAACCTGCGCGAGCCACTGGGCAGCACCGCGCGACTCTGACAGAAATAAACCGCGCCGACCATCAAAATACATTTTACCCCGCTGGGATGCGCACGTACAAACCAGGCATGACAAGGCGGAAACAATATTAAACAGTCCTGACATTTTAAATTGTTGCTAAATAAAAACACAGTGGGTCGCGCAGGTTTGCGATTCGAGCGGCGCTGCTGAAGTTAATCCGCGCTGCGCGATCCACCGGGCTGCGCGAATAAACCAGATCATCTCTGCGCTGTATTTGCGCAGATATTCGGTTCAATCTGGTGCCGCGGTTTAGTCCCACTTTTGATGTGTTGGGCTTCACATACACTTCGACAATGGAAGAAGATGCTGCAGCAGCAGTGAGTTTACTTACATGTGACGAAACCAACAACGAGGAGATTGTAAAGAGAAAAGCTGCCTCGTCTGTGGTGTGGAATTGGTTTGGATATAAGAAAAGTGATACGAATGAGATGAAGGTGATTTGGAAGGTACACAAGTGCAGTGTTTTAACAAGTGGTGGAAACACGTCAAACCTTTTCTATCATCTGAAATACAAGCATCCAAACGAATATGGCCAACGAAGTAAAAAAATGCGGCAAACCCCAGCAATTCACAGTTTATATAAAATTACATTATGTAAAACAGTTTCTTTGTGTTTGAATTTTTATTTATGCATTTTCAGATACAAATTGCTTATTATATTATTATTATTATTATATATATATATCTTGATATAGCAATTGTGATCGTTATCGAGGTAGAAATTTGCTTCTACCGTGCAGAAGATTTTGGTTATATCACCCACCCCTAATGAAGTCTATCTTGAGCTCGGATTCATGGTGGAGATGATGGGGGCAGAAGAGAGGCTCGTTTTGGGTCTTAAACCGCTGGCAGCAGACCGCATGAGACCCAACAAATTAGGAAGACACTTAGAGACAACACACTCCAGTCACGTTAATAAGCCACTCGACTTCTTTGAAAGAAAGCTGGCAGAATACAGACAGCAGGAGAATCGCATGGTAACATCTGAATCAGTGGACAGCAAAGCACAAATGGCTTCATTCAAAGTTGCATACAGAATTGGCCAGTGCAAAAAAACTACAAACGATTGTTGAGCAGCTAATAAACATGGGGTCAATTATGCAAAGATAAGTGACAACGTAAGCCTTTTATAACAATTGCACGTGTATTTTATCTGTTTTTAACTTGGTGTTGTAAACTTGGCCGATTTCGTTATTATTTTGTTGACGAGTGGGGCTTGAAAATTCGCTCACCCCTTAAGTGGGGAAAGACAGAAAAAGTTTGAGAACCACTGGACTATCTGAACATTTTGATTCATACACATTCACATTCCATACAAATTTAAATAATTCTTTTGATTGTGTAAAGCTGTTTTGAGACAATGTCAATTGTTAAAAGCGCTATACAAATAAAACTGAATTGAATTGAATTTTATATAGACAGTTAGGTTTTCCAATTAAAACAGCAGCAGCATGACTGATGTATAAAGTAGACTATAGGTTCATAGAGTCTGTATTAAGGACTTCATGTTCACTGGAGGAAACAGCTGGTATGATGAGGGTGAACACAGTGAAGATATAACTGATTAATCCCTCATGACATTTTGTAAACTGTATTTACGAGGAAGGACGGCACTGATGCAGTTATCATAACAATTAGCATAACAATTTATCATAAACACACACCTTGACTTAATCCTCCCTCTGTGATGGTGAATTGAAGACCCGCTGAAAGACGGTGAGGAGCCAAACAAGCCAAAGTCTGCCGACGCTTTCATATGAAATTTAAAGGGGACGATGATGGGGGACCAGCAATTTGTGTGAAGTTTAGGGAGAATTTTTAGGGGGGCTGAGTACAAATGTTAGGGGGCTAAAGCCCCCTTAAAAATGGCCTAGCGACGCACTGTCTGTAGCGCTGATGTATACTTAAGACATGCTGTCAATCAAAAAGGGTTTCCGCCATTTAAACAGCTCCTCCAATCATCATGCAGCAGCCCAGCGTCCTGTCCCGCCCACTGCTCCATTCACCCCCAGAGAAGCTCAGCTTCCGTGGAAGTGACGATTTTGGTGCATTTATCCAATTATCGTCCAGCTTTTCTGCAGTGAAAAAAGCTAGTCTGTGCTGCCCATAGAGCTCCAGTGAAGCTGGGCTTCAGGAGGGTTTAATGCGCTGTGCTGCACGGAAATGTATGACAAGAAAATCGCCTCAAACAATCTACAATAAATACCTGATTCTGAACAAGCTAGTCACGAAGTTGAACGCGTTCTAGAGCACTTTTATTAAAACCAATATAAATACGACATAATGCATATATGAACATTTATTTTCTGACATAGTAGATGAAGCTGAGCTTCGCTTGTAGTCTTAGAGCAGCCGCCACTGATTAAAATTTATTAATATAAATAAATTCATTATTTTAGCAATTTGCTCAATTTCATTATTAAATCCTCATTGAGTTTAACCTGGCTCTAAGTGTAGCTTTTATAATGAGCCTACCTGTTAAAACAGATTTTGACCAAGTCTTGGGCAAAACATTCAGGTCCTGCAGAGGCCTTACAGCACCTTCAACATGGCCAAACATGGTGGAAAGTCCCAGAGAGAAGAGCATGATGAAGAACAGCACTGCCCACAGAGGAGAAATGGGCATCTTGGTGATGGCCTCTGTGAACACGATGAAGGCCAGACCAGTACCTTCTACTCCCTGTAAACCAAACCAGTTCTTATTATAACTCCCTCCATATTATTTTAATCCAGACCATCATTTTTAAGTCTACCTGACTGAGGAAAGTTTGCAAGTCACAGGTCTCCAGATTGAGCTTCTGAATTATTGATGGTGATGTGCTGTTGAGAACCTGTAAGACTTCATCATAGTTACTCTCTGTAATGTTCCCATCTGGAAGTTCAAATGTATTTATGAGGGCCAAAATGTTTCTGTTTAGCAACAACAACAAAAAAGCAAGAGTCATTAAGTGTTTTACAAAAAAAAAAAAAAAAACCCAAAAAAACAGGTTCGATATCAGGATACCTTCCTAGACATTCCTCATATTTTTTTGTGGCTTGAAAGCCAATGATGCAGTAGATGACTGTTGCTGAATATACCGAGGTCATTCCATTTATGATAGAGATTATCACTGAATCCTTTTCACAGTTGTTGCTGGTAAAACATCAAATGTTTAACACACTTAAAGTTTCACCTCATGTATTTTTGTTTTTGTGAAGTTAGGGAAATGTGGGATTAACTTACTGTACTGGGTTGTAGCTGGAGAATGAGATGAGTCCCCCAAAAGAAACTGAAAAGGAGAACAACACCTGAGCACCTGCATCCAGCCAGGTGGAAGGGTTCAGCAACTCTTTCACCTTAAAGAATCAGGTGATTACAGAGAATCACAGTCTATCACATCACCAGGATAGTGCGAGAATGCATGTAAATTTGGCCTTGTTTTAAATAAATACAGGAAACCTACATCTGGAGTGAAGAGGAATTTGATCCCATCAATGGAGCCTTTGAGGGTCAGTCCTCGGATCAGGAAGATGGTGAGGACCAGGTAGGGGAGAGTGGATGTGACGTAAACAGCCTTAATAAAAAGAAATAATTGACAGATTATTTCATATAAATGCTTTAGTTAAACACTTGAATCAACAAATCTAATTCTATACAAGATGTTAAAAGTCCAACTATGACTAGAAAATGTCATTTTTACATGACAGTGGTTGGTCAATCTGCTTCAATACACTTGTCGCATTATTGTTAGATTACTGTTGGTCCACGTGGCAGAGATATTATCACTTAGCATCTCTTTCTCTCCAACAGCCAGCTAAATATCACAAAATAAACTTTCATAAAGCAACAGATGGTTTTTTATTGTTACATTTTTAGGGAATTTGTGTAATCTGTGAATAAATGATTTCGTATTCCAGCCAGAAAGAAGCAAAGTATTTATTTGGTAATGGTTACACCACCCTAGCAAAAGATTAGGGGAAGCCAACTATGGGATCGGGAGGGAGAATGGGGACTGGCATTACCTTGCACGCTTATTACTTCCCTTGGTAAGTTTAGCCAAAGGTCATACGACAAAACAATAATAAGATAAAATAAGAATTTACTACAATTATGTAGTCTAGTTATTATTATTATTTTTAATTTTTTTTAACCTTTCCAGTGGTTTCAATGCCTCGAATGCAGCAGATCCAGAGAACCATCCATGCTGCGATCAGACACAGCACCATCCACCACTGCAATCCGCCTGAGTCCTCAATCCTGGTTGAGATGTTCAGAGTTTCTCTGTACCAGAAATAATCCACAGAGGAACTGCGGCCACATTCCGACACCACGTCTATAGTGAAAAAGTGATAAGAGGTAAGGAGTAATTATCAGTTCTCAGTCTCTTCATCAGATCACCTCCTTGTTCATACCAGTTCTGTTTTCATTTAAGGGGCACTGGGTCCATGGAAGTGGATCCTGGAACGAGTTGAAGAAGTACCACATGACCCAGGCTATGATGGTGTTGTAGTACAGACCCACTATGGAGGAACACAGCATGGAGGCAATACCTGAAAACACAGGGTATACTTCTTCATTTTCACATTTCGGTTAAATCAAGTCAATGTTAATGTGGTGACATGAGGAGCTGCATTATTAACTCTGAAATGTTAGCATGAATTTAAATGATCAATATGAATTAGCCAATACCTAAATTAACCCACTGGAGGTGAAAATAGTAATCAAAGTTGGATTTATTTTCTGCTGACATTTTATTATAAATCTCACCAAGCCCAGTAAGGTAAGGGCTGATGGACCTCCAGACCCCAATGCTGCCCTTCCTCAGTCTCTGTCCGATGGCAAACTCCAAATGCAGGAGAGGAATTCCCTCCAGGACCAGAAGCAGAAGGAACGGGATCATGAAAGCTCCTGGGGACACGTTAAGCTGCGTTCAACTTTACAGGAAAGAGGTACATCTGAACTCAGTATTATTTCATTTTCAAGCTTGTTTTGAAGGTACGAACTCATAAATAAATGTAAATCTCCATGAGAGCGTGAGCTTTGTTAGCAAGTTAGCCAGTTAACAGTATTCATGAGTTCATGATGTATATATTTATTTATTTATTATATAAGATCAAACTTATTATATTTGACAAATTATACAATTCCTTCTATAGTATATATATATATATATATATATATATATATATATATATACATACACACACACACACACACACACACACACACACACACAGGTGCTTCTCAAAAAATTGGCATATTGTGATAAAGTTCATAATTTTCTGTAATGTACTGATAAACATTAGACTTTCATATATTTTAGATTCATTACACACAAACTGAAGTAGTTCAAGCCTTTTATTGTTTTAATATTGATGATTGTGGCATACAGCTCATGAAAACCCAAAATCCCCATCTCAAAAAAATAGCATATTTCATCCGACCAATAAAAGAAAAGTGTTTTTAATACAAAAAAAGTCAACCTTCAAATAATTATGTTCAGTTCTGCACTCAATACTTGGTCGGGAATCCTTTTGCAGATTCTTGTGTCTTGTGTCTCTCAACTTTCTCTTCACAATATCCCACAGATTCTCTATGGGGTTCAGGTCAGGAGAGTTGGCAGGCCAATTGAGCACAGTAATACCATGGTCAGTAAACCATTTAGCAGTGGTTTTGGCACTGTGAGCAGGTGCCAGGTCGTGCTGAAAAATGAAATCTTCATCTCCATAAAGCTTTTCAGCAGATGGAAGCATGAAGTGCTCCAAAATCTCCTGATAGCTAGCTGCATTGACCCTGCCCTTGATAAAACACAGTGGACCAACACCAGCAGCTGACATGGCACCCCAGACCATCACTGACTGTGGGTACTTGACACTGGACTTCAGGCATTTTGGCATTTCCCTCTCCCCAGTCTTCCTCCAGACTAAGGCACCTTGATTTCCCAATGATATGCAAAATTTGCAACCTGTAGCCCATTTCCTGCACACGCCTGTACACGGTGGCTCTGGATGTTTCTACTCCAGACTCAGTCCACTGCTTCCGCAGGTCCCCCAAGGTCTGGAATCGGTCCTTCTCCACAATCTTCCTCAGGGCCCGGTCACCTCTTCTCGTTCTGCAGCGTTTTCTGCCAGACTTTTTCCTTCCCACAGACTTCCCACTGAGGTGCCTTGATACAGCACTCTGGGAACAGCCTATTCGTTCAGAAATGTCTTTCTGTGTCTTACCCTCTTGCTTGAGGGTGTCAATGATGGCCTTCTGGACAGCAGTCAGGTCGGCAGTCTTACCCATGATTGCGGTTTTGAGTAATGAACCAGGCTGGGAGTTTTTAAAAGCCTCAGGAATCTTTTGCAGGTGTTTAGAGTTAATTAGTTGATTCAGATGATTAGGTTAATAGCTCGTTTAGAGAACCTTTTCATGATATGCTAATTTTTTGAGATAGGGATTTTGGGTTTTCATGAGCTGTATGCCACAATCATCAATATTAAAACAATAAAAGGCTTGAACTACTTCAGTTGTGTGTAATGAATCTAAAATATATGAAAGTCTAATGCTAATTAACTTCCTTCTGCTTAATCCGGATAAGACAGAAGTTCTAGTCATAGGACCGCATACAGCTAGAAGTAAAATCTTAGATCACACTGTAACTTTAGATGGCCTTTCTGTTCCATCAAGTGCAACAGTAAAAGACCTCGGCGTGATTATAGATTCCAGCCTTTCATTTGAAGCTCATGTAGATAATATCACCAGGATAGCATTCTTTCACCTCAGAAATATCGCCAAAATAAGAAATATATTGTCGCTAAACGATGCAGAAAAACTAGTTCATGCTTTTATCACTTCTAGGTTGGACTATTGTAATGCCTTACTGTCTGGTTGTTCAGTTAGGTGCATAAACAAGCTTCAGCTAGTCCAGAATGCAGCAGCAAGAGTCCTCACTAGAACCAGAAGATATGAGCACATCATCCCTATCCTATCTTCACTACATTGGCTCCCTGTGAAATTTCGCATTGATTTTAAAATACTACTCTTGACATATAAAGCATTAAATGGTCTCGCGCCGCAGTATGTGAGCGAACTGCTAGTGTCTTACGATCTGCCACGCCTACTTCGGTCAAAGGATGCAGGCTGCTTATCAGTACCGCGTATTATGAAAACTACAGCTGGGGGCAGAACTTTTTCTTACAAAGCCCCAAAATTATGGAATAGTCTTCCAAATAGTGTTCGGGACTCAGACACAGTCTCAGTGTTTAAGTCTAGGCTAAAAACCTATTTATTTAACCAAGCATTTTTATAAATAGATTTGTCATAAGGTAAAGGAGCAGATCTGGGGGACTCATGGACGTAGAGTATTATGGTGAACTGGTATGTTTAGATGCTGTCTTCCTCAGTCTCATTTGATCACTCAGGTTTGTTGACGGTGAGGTGATTGTTTGCTTTACATCTCAGTTCCCCCTCATGTTTGTGTTTCCTTCTGGCTCTCCCTTTTAGTTATGATGTCATAGTTAGTCCTGCCGGAGTCCCTGCTTGCACTCTACAGTAAATATACATTCACATTAGACATTGTGACTGTGACCATACCTAATTGCAATCTCTCCTCCTCTTCTCTTCCTCCCCCTCTTTCTCTTTCCTCTCTCCCCCTGTCTCCCCCTTTCACTCTTTCTCTCTCTCTCTCTCTGTCGAGCTACACATCATTCCTGAGCTGCCAGTGATCCAGACTCCCTCTGCCCTCCGGACCTGTCTGATCCATCCTGGTGCCCGGTTTCTGGTTGGAGGTCTCGTCGCATGGATGCCCCGTGTGTCTCTTTAGGATGTGCCTGGTGTCTGGGGATGATTCTCTCTACTTAGAAGATGGTTCTGGCCTCGACTGGTGTTGTCAGCTGTTTCTCTGAGGACTTGACAATTCGATAGTTCAGGACTGGAACTTTCTACAAGTCTATCTGAGTCTCGAATAACTACTGGACTCCATTTTACATCAACTATTATAACATCAATTAACATCAACTATTATAGCTGAACCTAACACTTAACACTGTATAAATGCAGATCATTTCCTGCTATCTGTTTCACCCAGATGAGGATGGGTTCCCTGTTGAGTCTGGTTCCTCTCAAGGTTTCTTCCTATTACCGTCTCAGGGAGTTTTTCCTTGCCACTGTCGCCCTCGGGCTTGCTCACCAGGGACTATCTGAACATTTTGATTCATACACATTCACATTCCATACAAACTTAAATAGTTCTTTTGATTGTGTAAAGCTGTTTTGAGACAATGTCAATTGTTAAAAGCGCTATACAAATAAAACTGAATTGAATTGAATTAATGTTTATCAGTACATTACAGAAAATAATGAACTTCATCATAATATGCTAATTTTTTGAGAAGGACCTGTGTATGTATATAATTTATTTATTTATTTATTTTTCTTTAAAAATCCAAAGGTCCTACCTCCTCCATGGCTCTGACACAAGTAAGGGAACCTCCAGACGTTCCCCAGTCCCACACAGAACCCCACACAGGTGAGCATGTACTGAGCTTTATTGTCCCACTGAGGACGGTCTTTAGCCTGAACCTTCTCCATATCCTCTAGATCATCGTGGGATGGGATCCGGTCCTCCAGACCCGGGTTCGGCAGCTTCATTCCTGTTCTGTTTCCTCAAACCTCCAAGAGACTTGCTTTCTGTGGCAATCTGATGGTTTGTATGCATATATAAATAGGCGTACACCTATATATATATATGTGTGTGTGTGTGTGTGTGTGTGTGTGTGTGTGTGTGTGTGTAAATGGTCTTCAACCCTATTAATATACTAATAAAGACCTTGAGTACTTGGACGTTTTTATCTTCAGAATGGCGATAGGGTCTAAAAAAGATAAGTGCTGATGCATACTCGCTGAGCTTGAACTCCTCATTTCCCGGCACTGACGCTGAATACGAAGCCATGAAGTGTTTATCAGAGCACACGGATTCAGACTGATGTGGACAAATTCAAACTGCTGAGCTGAAAATTACAGCCTGAAAAATATTTATTTACTGTGTACAACAAATTACTGTATTACTGTTGTTGACAGAGTTGTGACAACGGTAATAAAAATGCATTTATATATAAACAGAGTGTACTGTTACTTAATTATATAAATGCATTTTACAAGCATTCAAACAACTGACTTTACAAGTATTCAAAATACAAGTGTTTGTTGAGGGCATTATGTTTACAGTATATCCATTTTACATGCTGATTCTACAGGAGAGTGACGAAAGAATGACGGATGCATAAAACACTTCATTTCTACCTCAATATAGTAGAAGCTGAACCAGGAAAGCAAGCAACATAAACACTTTATGTAGAACATAATCCAACTACATTGGCCTGCTGTGCATTTAAATGTCTGTTTATGCAGAAAGTTTCACCAACATTAGTGACACAAGTGCAGGTCCTTGAGGTCCTCACAGCGGGTGAAGGTCAGGACGTGATCTAACCCCGGATACACACCGGACATGAAGTGTCACATCAACAGTCACGTTAACGCCTTAATCAATCCACAGCCATTGGATCTACTTTCAATGTTTTTTATTGAAACATGGAGTTTTCCTCTGGGTTTTTCATGGCAACACTTTTCCCTTTTCCCAGTCCTGCTCATATACACAAAACAACAGAATGAATTAAGATTTGAAAATACAGACTTTTTAACATCTTATTCAACACAATAAAAATATAATTCCAATATCTTCACAGCCTCAACGCAGACAAATACTTGTGATGTCTGGTGGCCCGTCGAGGATGTCGTGGACCCCAGGTAGGGAACCATGTGTTTGGAGATTTTTTCCTTCATCATTTAAACAGTTTAAACTTTTTCACTCCTTGAACCCCTGATTACATCAGATCATTTCAGAGCATTTGAAAGTCAAATACAACAGGTGCTGTTCAAAGGGATTCCATAATTCTTTGTGGTGGTTATCAGACTTTATGGAGAACCTGAAGGAAACCGAACACACTTCCCATCTGTGAGCTGAGCAAGCCGTCGCTGTATCTCTATTCATGTTAAAATGAGGTTTGGTTCATCTTTACTTATCAAAGGTCAGGGTCAGTAAAATGGCTTCTATATAAGAACATAAGTTATGTTCAAAAGAAAAACTTCTATACAAATGAGCACACGGGAGGCTCCAGGCGTCATTTCAGACACAATTAACATAACGTTCATCTTTTTCACAGTGGTTTAGTCCTTTCCCCAATATACGCATGATGCTGGTCAGTTTGTTGTTCTATACTTTTTTGAGTTCTGTCTGTAGTTGAGCCGACACGGTGTAAATTTCCAGCGCCTGCGTATCATCTTTCCCACAGCAGCGCTTCCTGATGAGTTTATAAACAGCAACCAGTGGAATAAGTAGAGCAGGAATACCAGAAAGGATGAAGATGACGATATTGATCCACTCGGGGTAGTCCAGGACCTCTAAATTGGGGAAGTTTTTCTGTATTAAAAAAAAGAGTAAATTATTATACTGATACAACAGACTGTGTGTTAACTTGTGGTTCAAAATTATGACATGTTCTTTAACAAAAATACAATGCCATAATTTAAAGTTAAAGTGATTAAAGAGGAATACAACACTTCCAGTCGTGCTCTTATAGGAAAATAATCAGTGTGAGGTTGGTAACAGTGTTTTATTCCTTTTATACTGGACATCAAACATAAGCAGTAGATGACAGTCTGTACAGCCGTACCGAATCAGGGTTCCAGGCGATGTAGGTGAGCTCCCTGGTGGCAGTGGAGATCAGGTAGAAGATGAAGATGACAAGAACGATGAGAGGACTGATCACCCTCCATGTGGCCTGCCAGAAGAAATTGGGCTTGTGTCCGATCATGAACTCAATATCTTCATTAAACCTGTCAGGAGAATAAAACAGAATGCTAATTATTGCATTGCAGGAGTGACACGCAAACACAGAAATAAAATGAAATAATGTTAATGCAGACATGGGCCAAAGATCCCACCTCTAATCTGAGAAACTGGTATGAGGACTAATCCTATTTCTTGAGTTTTGGTCTATAATGCGACACACTGGACCTCCATGAGGAATCGTTAAGACAAAAGATCAGGTCTAAACACTAAACAGCTGATCTCATTGAACTTATCATAAACCACAAGCAGAAACGCATCACAGCTAATCCGGAGATCGCTGGTTTGAACCCCGGGTGATGCTGTTTTCCTTTCACAGCCGGAGGCCTAGAGAGAGCTGATTGGCCGAGCTCTCTCAGGGGGGAGGGATGAGAGGTACTTGCGCTCCCACATTAATCACGGCTCCACGGCCAATCAGGGGCGTCTGTGATCTCAAGCACGCGGAAGGAGCGGCTAGCGCTTTCCTCAGAGTGTGTTACTCCGCCCCTAATGGTACGTGAGCAAGCAGTTTGAAAAGATGCCGTCGGCTGATGTCACGTGGTTCGGAGGAAACACGTGATAGTCTTCGGCCCTCCCGACTGAGTGGTAGTGGTAGCCTTAAAGGAGCCATACAGACTCAATTTTGCATAAGTTAATCTGATTCTTTAGGGTCCTAATGAAAAGTTTGTAATATACTTTAATTAAAAAATCTCAATTGTTGTGTAAAAAAAACATTACTTTTACCTGGTAAAAAGTAGCTCTGTTCTCAGCAACCTGTTTCAGTACATGCTCCTTTAAATGTTAATGACCTCTACTGAACCCGCCCCCCAGGTCTGTGGGGCGTGTCTTCACAATACAAGTGGGGTATAGCTTTGACAACAGTTAAAAATATTTAAAAAACAGTTAAAAATAATTTTACATGATGTTAGAATTATTTTATATATAAAGGAGTTATTTCTACTCTCTTGCTCTCTTCCTCATAGATCTGATATTAACGTGTTAAATCTTCCCTGCTGCTTATCTTCCTGTCTCCTCTTGCATCTGTTCATTCATGCTCACCTTCCCATACTCTGTCTCTCTCTCTCCCTCTCTCTCTCTGTCTCTCTTCCTCTCCTTTGATTCAAATTCTAATTTTATTTGTCACATACACAGTCATACACAGTATGATATGCAGTGAAATGCTTATACGACAGCCAGTGACCTTAAAAATAAAATAAATATGTAAGGAATAAATATCAATAAAAAGAAATACTAAAGAAAATAAATTTAACTAGTAAAATAGTTGTACAAATATACAATGTACAAATAAGGGCATAATGAAAATCTTACAAAATATAGGGGATTTTTATTATATATATATTTCCCCTATATTTTGTAATATTTTTATTATGCACTCATATTTATATATATATATATATATATATATATATAGTTATATATGTATATAAAATTTTACATGTGAATCTGGTTGTAAAACTTTTTTGACTTCCCAGACCGGGAATCGAACTCGAGTTGCTGCGATGAGAGCGCCGTATCCTACGCGCGCTTGTGTGCGGCGGCCGGGGATTCTTTAGCTAAAACTCCCTAAACGCTTTCCCATTCATTTTCAATGGTAGTGCAAAACCACTACGGATGTAATATATTCTCGGCCTCTGGTGGCCGCTGCGGAGCCCCGCCGGCGCCGTTCCGCGCGCTGATTGGTCAATTCGCCGTAGAAAAAAACCCTAAACCGTTTCCCGTTCATTTCCAATGGTAGTGCGGTTCCGCGCGCTGATTGGTCGATCCGCCGTAGAAAAAACCCTAAACCGTTTCCCATTCATTTTCAATGGTAGTGCTAAAACCACTACGGATGTTGTAATATGCTTTCGGCCGCTGCGCGCCCGCCCCGCTGGCGTCGTTCTGCGCGCTGATTGGTTGAGCCTGAACCTGAGTGAGAGACGGACAGTGTGCGTTTGGACTACACAGAGACCCCCGCTGATCATCGGTAAGTTCTTTTTTATTATTAATTATTATTAATTTCAACTTAAACACGACACGAACAGATGAATAGATGTTATCTCAGCTCTTCCGCTGTAATCTGTTTGCTTTTGCAGAGTTTATCGTCTGCGTTAATCTTCATCATTCACTGACTGCTTGTGTTCACGTCTAAACACTCTGTAAACTTCATTCATTCATTTAGTTAAAGGTCATTTAGATGAAGTTAAAACGCTAAATTTCATTAAAAAAGAAAAAATGCTACATTTCATTCTGTTACATCTAACACTAATGTGTTTACCTCATAAGGAATGTAATTATTGTAAACTATAGTATATTTATCCACTTTGGGTGAATTTCCTGGTACTTATTGTGCACCACAAGAGGTTACTAAAGTTCAACAGGTCTCTAATATGGTATTTTTGTTCATACTGTACCACAGTAGATATGTTAGTACACAATACTGGTGTGGTAAAGCACAGGCAGTATCATATTAAATGAAGTTACTGTGTAAATATTACTATTGCTATCGTACATAAACATGTGGAACGTATTTTCTATGGTATCTCCATCCATGTTCCACACAAGGGTGTGTACTAAAGTACGTAACATGGCAGAATCATGTACCATAGTGTAGTACATGTTCTATATCAGTGAATAAGTCCAAAAAATTATAGGCTACATGCCATCGTGAATTTCCTTATGTGTTGTGTTTTCATTCAATGTTATGTTAACTGTATTCATTGGATTTTAAGCTATTTCAATGTTCTGTTTGTGCACTGTAAGTAAAACCTTATTGTGCAAAATGTATAGTTTTTGTGATAGCGCCCATGTATCCGAGGGATTTCATGCCAGTGTCAGGCCTTTGCCAGCATTACAGATAATGTGTGTTTGTTTAATTTGGGCAGAAGGAAACATAGACAGTTAGAATTAGACAGTGCAGACAGTAAAAGTACCAGTGCTGATATTTAAACTTCATAATCCTTGTTGCCCACTGAGCATTTATCAACATATTTTATAAAAACTATGCTTGTCTGTGATGCTTAATTAAACAAAATATTTGTTCTTTTTAACAGGTAAAATGCAGGTTTTTCAGGACCTGAAAGAGCTGTCTAACCAAAAGTCCTTCTGCGCCACAAAGTGTTTTCCCAAACTGAATCTTCACTTAAATCTTTCCTTCTCAACCCAAACAGCCAACTCGTACACACGGGGTACCATAGAATGGCAGGGATGTAGATTACTGACCTGCAAAGGTATTTTTTTTTTGTACAAGGATATTTAGAAGCATGGAGAAGGAAGGATTTTACATTTAATGAGATGAAAAGACAAAGATGGGAAAAGATAATGTAAGAAAGAGGGAGACTGACAGTGGTTTCTCAAGTGTGTATTTTTTTTTTGTTCTTCTTGTTCTTTATAGTTTTTTATAAAAAAAAATTCACTAATGCTGCCCTTTGTCAAAAAAGAACCATTAGAAATGTCCACTCATCTGATTATTATTACTATTATTTTTGTATCCATGTGTATATTTATCTCTTTTATCTTTCTGTTGAAATCTGTAAGACACTCTGGTGGCCCCATTCATTTTAAACATTCATTCTTCTGTAAAAGGAGAAGGCAAATTTTTCTTGTATATATGATTAGCATTAATTTTTAGCATTTAGCATTCAGTTTTTTGCTATGTTATTGTTGGCAAGAGTTTTTTCGATGTTTGTTTAAAATATAATAATTTCTGTATGCTTTATTAAGAAACATGAATAATGTATAGTGAGAAGTAAATTAAGTTAATGAGTGTAGAGATTGTAACAATTAATTGCAATTTCAATTAAAAGTGTTTCAGCTGAATAATTGAAGTCAGTCTTATTATTTAATAGCCACAAACCAAGTTTTTGGATATAACCATGCCATTACATTATCCAGTTATGCTTCAGTACTAAACACATGTTTGCAATTGAGATTTTTTTTCTTAAGCTATGAAACACATTAAAATTAGCATTCACCTCACAGTTGCTATAATTTAATGATAATCATAAGCAAAAAGTGTAAAACAAAGGATTCACATTTATTACATTTTCACCCAGAGCGGGATTCGAACCGGTGTCGGGACGATTTTATGCTATTATTTAAGTAGCGTCAGACCACGTGGAAAATGCTTCAATTTCATTGGCTGTCACTGAATGCCAGCTATTCACGGCTTGCCTCCGCGTGAATGAGGCATATAGATGCCGGGAATAGGACATCATACACGCGAAGCATTGTGTGTGTGTGTGTGTGTGTGTGTGTGTTTGACTGAGTCTCTCCTTATGTCAGAAAAGCTTATCGAAGCATAGCGCACTCGCCTCGTTACTAAACGAACTTTAGAAAAACTTTATAAATATGTAGTGCAAAAAAAGCATGTACCTTAAGCAGGAATCGAACCCGGGTCTCCCACGTAAAAGCGCCGTATCCTAACCACTAGACCACCACACTACTGCAGCAAACAGCACACCACACTCATGTAGGCGCCATTTTGCTCCAGTGTAGAAAAACAATGGCCGACGGCTCTTTTTTTCACTCGGGGCGGGTCTTTGCTAAAACACCAGTGTCAATCAACTGTAGTATGAGCGGCCTCTGTCGGTGTGACTTCACACCGACAGGCTTTTGAAAACGGCCTGATTTCAGAAGGGGCATCTTATATTATTAAATTGAAAGAAAATCGCTGGGCGGCTCTTTATCACTGTAGAGTGGTTGTGTACACACTCTCCTAACACACAATGCAGTCCAAACAGCTTGAAAAAGTCCATGTAGCACCGTAGGTGCCCTTTAATGTGGGAGTGCCCCCTAGTGACAGGGAGGAATTTGCTATGACTAAATTGGGGAGAAAATTGGAAACACCAAAAAAATTATAAAAAAAAGAGAAAGAAACGCATCACAGCTACAAGGTGCAGTTTAGTTTAAACTTTATACACTGTTTCTGAAATCTCAAGTTTTTTGTATTAATTTAAGCTTCAAATCTCCAATGCAGTTTTAAATTTCCGCATGCTAGCATAAAGAGGATGTTTCCCCTGTTAGCATATTATGGTGTGCAAAACATGCTACGAGATAAGACCTGGTAGATTTTATAATAGAAGAACAAAGTACAGCTAACTCTTTATCTTCACACTGCTCACAGCAATAAAACTCACTGTGGTTCAACTTTGTGCAACCTGTAGATTA
Organism: Channallabes apus; assembly: GCA_030522415.1. Classification (NCBI taxonomy): domain Eukaryota; kingdom Metazoa; phylum Chordata; class Actinopteri; order Siluriformes; family Clariidae; genus Channallabes; species Channallabes apus. The sequence goes on from CM060107.1 coordinate 150,147, forward strand.
GCAACATGATACTAATGATAAACATGCTAATACAGCTAGCTTCTTGTTTCTTCTTTGTTTCTAATGCTGACAGTGAAGCTTATGAGTCTCTGTGCTCTGATTGGTCAGTAAGTGTTATTTAATTCTCTATAATAGCAGCTCTGACAGTAATTCATGTGTAATGTGCTTGCTCTGTCGCTAGAACATTAAGACCTGATTACGTCCGTGTAAGACCCGAGTCTGAGAGCGTGGTCTAAGAACAGAGTCTGAGTGTGAGGTTTAAGGCCTGAGCCTGAGGGAGTCTGGTGTAAGACCAGTGTCTGACCTGTCTATTCCATAGATGTAAGCCACAGCAACCATCTCACAGAAGGCGATGATGAGTAGGGGGATGGAGCCAGCGAATCCGTCGAACAGAGCGAGCCAGTATTCACCAGAACGTTGTGTGAATATCAGAGCCACAGCAAAAGACACCAGACACACGATTCCTGAAGTTTAAACACACTCTGTTTATTGTCTGTAAAAAAGCATGACGTTCTCTCTGCAACAGAACAGGTCAGATAAGAAAATACTACACCTTTTGCTTTATTTATTATCAATTAGCAGCATCAGCTTTGTCATGATCATAAATGTGATCACTTTTTTCAGCAGCTTTTGTAGTCCTTCCTGGCCTGACTGACCCTGATATGAGCCTTGTTGATACAAGAGTGTGTTTATCCTTCGGGGACGGTGAAGGCGGATCAAAGATTAAATGCTTGCTAAGGTGGTAACATGTGGTCTTATCATGTGGATTGTGTTTGTATTGTATATGAAGAAGTATAATGGAGTCATAAGCATGGTCATCTGTGTATGATTGGGTGAGTTAGCAAGCTAAATGGGAATCTTTATTTTTAGTGTTACACAGTAGAGTATTTACCTGTAAAAAATCTAATATTACTTTTATACACATGATCACATATGATCAAAATATAATATGAAGAAAAAAGATTGCGTTTGAGCGATGGCTAAATAATATCAAAATCAACAAGTTGTAGTAAAATAGATGACACCTGTTAGGGCTTCTTTAGGCCATCTCTTGGGGAAGATGTTCAGATCCTGTAGAGGCACCACGACCCCCTCGATGCTACCGAACATTGTGGAGAGTCCCAAACAGAAGAGCATGATGAAGAACAGCACTGCCCACAGAGGAGAAATGGGCATCTTGGTGATGGCCTCTGTGAACACGATGAAGGCCAGACCAGTACCTTCTACTCCCTGGTGGAACATAGAGTAACACGGAGTTACCCATAATGCAAGATGTTAATTCAACTGCAAGACTTGTTTTACGTCTGACAAAAAGATATCTTTCTAATCCAAGTTCATAAAAGATAAGAAATCATCAACAAATGTACTGTGAGATGGTGTACTAGAGTGTTAGGGAATTAAGCCTGGAGCCTCACCTGGCTGAGGAGGTCCTGCAAGTTACAAGTCTTTAGATCAAGCCCCTGAATTATTGATGGTGATGTACTGTTAAGAATTTGTAGAACTTCTTCATAGTTACTCTCAGTTATGTTTCCCACGGGCAGGTCAAACGCATTCAGGAGGGCCAAAATGTTCCTGTTTAGAACACAGACAGAGGAAGAGCAAGGTTTTGTTTTGTTGGAGATGTAGAAGACTCATCAGAGAAGCCTTATAAATTTGTTGAACATTTTCCTACAAGATTTTATCACTATGAGCTGGATCTTGAGAACTAGGCTCAGATTTAAACCAGGAAAGGATATGATCACATACCCACTGAGACAGTCCTCAAACTTCTCCATGGCTCGAAAGCCGATGATGGAGTAGATGACAATGGCAGAATACACTGATGTGAACCCGTTGATGATGGAGATGATAACAGCATCCTGTTCACAATTGTTACTAAAAGAACACATGTCAGATTAATACAAACCTGTGTGTGATGTATGCTTCTTATTTACTGAAGGATTTACTCACTGTACGGAGTTGTAGCTGGAGAAGGAGATCAGTCCTCCAAAGGCAAGTGAGAAAGAGTAGAACACTTGGGCTCCAGCGTCCAGCCATGTGGTCGGATTCGTCAACTCTTTTAACTACAAAAAAATCAAACGGCTTGAATAAAATAAAAAGCCAACATAAAATGTAAGTGTTTTCAAAAGTGTTTTCTGGTTGGAAGTTTTCTTAATGGAAATGTTTTAGTGCAAGCTCACCAATTCATGAAATTTTCATTTGGAGGTTTCTAAAATGTCTGAGTTTCCAAGTGGAAGTAAAAAGATAAATGTCTAAATTATTGTATTGGTATATATTCATATAGGGTTGAACACCTAAAGGATGACTTCCAGCATTTACGACACATTATCCTAGCGTTATTGCTAGCCTTATTAGCAATACTCATTAAGATATTTAAGTCCAGTCTCAGGACTATTCTTTAAAAAATGTTTTCATCTAATATTTTAGATAATTACCTAAGATACTTGTTACATGTTAAATGCTTTAGATTTTACAAATACAAGCCCATTGCTGAATTGCAGAATCTTTGCACTGGAGTTTAGCTTTAGTGACGTCTGAGCAGAGAAAGAAACACCTGTCCTGATTTCTAGGTGGAATTCGATCATGTTCAACGAACATTACAAAGTCCAGTGTAAGGGCGTTTAGTAAACATGTTGCTCACATCTGGGGTGAAGAGGTACTTGATTCCATCAAAAGATCCTTTGAGAGTCAGTCCTCGAACCAGGAAGACAGTGAGAACGACATACGGCAGAGTGGACGTGATATAAACCGCCTAGGAAAAACAAGAAGGCAACAAGAGAATATTGTTCAGACCTTTCTAATAAATCTGATGTAATGTTTAAAAACCGCAGTGACACGGCCAATGATTAACTTTGGAACCTGACTATGCTTAGATGATGAATGAAGGTTTCCTACACACGTCAGTTTTATGGTAGAAGATAACACACATGAGTGTACTTATTGATCATAAAACAAATGTGGACATTGACCCGAGACATGCCTTCTTGCCCTCTCTGTGACTGGCGTGGCAGATAGGAATCAATTTATAGAGTTAATCAGGTTAATCTTTGGATGAAATAACAATAAAGTTTGTCTTGCCTTCCCTGTGGTTTCGATGCCTCGGATGCAGCAGACCCAGAGAACCATCCATGCTGCAATCAGACACAGCACAATCCACCACTGCAACCCGCCCGAATCCTCAATGTTATTTGAGATGTTCAGTGTCTCTCTGTACCAGAAATAATCCACAGAGGAACTGCGGCCACATTCAGACACCACACCTGTAGAGGAAGACGGAGAGACTGAGAAGTTGTTCTAGATTTTTCTCCTCTGCTTTGAGAAACTTCTAGATGAATAGAGGTGCGGAGAGATGTAGTAGTTCTAACAACCACATTAACACACACACACAATAATAAACATTACCTGTTCTGTTTTCATTTATGGGACACTGACTCCATGGCAGTGGGTCCTGGAAGGAGTTGAAAAAGTACCACATGACCCAGGCTATGATGGTGTTGTAGTACATTCCAACCATAAGGGAGACCAGCATGGATGCTGTACCTGTGGAGAAAAAGTGAGTTGATGGAGTCTCATCCTACACTCGCTGCTCATCTCCATGGTTATCACACATTGTATTTTCAGCATATTTAAAGGAATCCTTCTTAGCCACATTTACTTTGTTTTACGATCATACAGAGCAGTAGTAGATGGTTAGGGGCCTTGCTTAAGGGCCCAGCGCAATGAAATTATTAGTTTTTCACATATCACAATTAGGAAGCTGGGTCAAATTGCAAGGCCATCATGGATACAACACCCCCTAAAGCCTACAGGATTAAAGTCCTCAAAGGCGCCATAGTGGCAACTTGGCGATGCTGGGGCTCGAATCCCCAATGTTCTGGGCAATAACACAGAGCCACCACCTCACAAATGCTCTTCTGAAAGAATGTTAAAAAATGGTCATATTAAACACTATGGACTAAGAATTGGATGTTGCTCAAGTTCATATGCATGTGAAGGCAGGCGAGCCAATACTTTAGCCAATATAGTGTACATTACTGCACAGTGAAATTCTTTATTCTTTGCATATCAAAGGTTCTTGGTAGTAGGCTGGGGTCAGAGTGCAGGCTCAGCCAGTATGCAGCGCCAATGGAGCTTGATCTAGGGTCCAACACCGGTAACCCAGCAGAGCTGGGGTTCGAACCGCCAACCTTCTGATCAGTGATTCAGAGCCTTAACACACTGAACCACCGCTGTCCCATTCTTTCACTTAGCCTCCTTCTGTTATGCTGTCCATCTTTGTTCTACTATAATGATGGTGATGTGTAAGTTAATTAATTTTTCTTTTGCTATTAATTACTGCTTTTCTTCAATATTTGCATTTGTTACACATTGGCAGCTATGAGAAACCATAGCAAGTAAACAGGGTGTTTTTTTCCATCTCAATTTTGTGCACAATAGGTGTGAATAAAGGTCTGATGAAGTGGCGCATTGCAATAATCAGTGTGAGGGATGCAGTCTGATGTTTCTCCTGGTCTTTAGATCCTCCTGTTCCCTATTTAATGTAGAGCTGGAAGAACATCTCATGAGCTCAATTTCATCCTCTTCTATTTTATATGACATCAGATTAAACATTTAGAGGGAACTGCCCACTGGTGCCTCTAGTGTGAGTCTGTTACTTGTGGAGTTATGCTGAGCATGTACCATGTAAATCACAGTTTAATTTGTGTTTAAGTCACTAGCTTTATGAGCTACACATGTAAAAATATATGAGTGATCAAAAGATTTTATTTTTGTATCAACCATCTGTTTTGCCTAAAACTATCATATTTTTACTATTGCGAAACAGAAATGTCACGGGTGGATTTGCTACTTTATTAGGATGCCAACATGTCTACACCAAATAATTCCTAAATTATTAAGCACTATGGAAGATACAATCCACTCATTGCTGAGTGTTTCAAAATTGAGCACTACTCCATCTGTACTCATGATTCTATCTGGTGTTGAACCATCACAGGTGCATGTTGTACCTTTAATTTAACCGGGTTTAGGACTGTCCCTGGTTTGTATGTGTGCGAGTAACAAATAAACACTAAATTACTCGACTTGTCCTGTAACAGTGTACGATTCACAAAGTTACACTCACCGACTCCGGATAAATACGGATTGATGGACCTCCAAACTCCGACACTTCCCTTCCTCAGTCTCTGTCCAATGGCGAACTCCAGATGGAGGAGAGGAATCCCCTCCAGGACCAGCAGCAGGAGGAACGGGATCATGAACGCTCCTGCATGCACAGAAGGAATACATTACTATTCTTATTTTTGTTTGTCTGAGATTCATTCATTCATCTTCTATAGCGCTTTATCCTGTATTTAGGGTCGCGGGGACCTGGAGCCTATCCCAGGAGACTCAGGGCACGAGGCTTGTCTGAGATTATTATTTTTTAATTGGACAATTTTCCAAAGCTCAGGATTTTTTTTCTCACGTATACACCCTTCCATGAATTTTCTTTTCATTTTGTGATGCTGCTTTGAGACAATGATCAATGTTCAATAAATAAAACTGAATTGAACTGATATTGAACTAATAACAAGATAAGGGACGATTAGAACCACAACGTGGGAGTTAACATAAGACATTCTGGTCCAGGGTTACGGTTTTAGCTCATCACTATTCTCATGATGTTTCTGTTCAGGAGAGGTCTCTGTTGGAGAACATCTCCATCTGTATGATGTGAACCAGTGAAGGAGCAGAAGCTGTTTACAGTATTTGTCGAAGTCACTAACAGGAGGAAGAGCTCCATCTTTGCATGTTGTGCTGAATCCAGATCTTTAGATGACCAGATTGCTATACTGACAATAAACTAATCTTATTTTTATTATATTTTACTACCCAGTGGAGACGTAGGAATATCTATAATGTAATAGAAGATATAAGTGCAACCAGATCACTAATTAACTTCTAAAGATAGAGCTGCTTATCTCAGAATAATCTGCGTTTCTGGACTCGATGTGATGATGAACTTGATTCGGGATCTGGAATCGATCCCGATTCCTTATCTCATATCTCAGCGTGCACGTTTATTACCTCGAGTCATATACAGTAAAAATGTATAGACATGTGTTTTCTCTACAGCTTTTATGCTAACTATTAAACTCAACATACAACTCTAATATCATCTGTTTAATACATGCTTTAGCACATTCATTAAAATGTTTATAATAATTACACCAGTAGATGAGCCCTGTGTGTAAATGCTTCCAGTGGATTATTAAAGACTTCATATAGTTAAGAGCTGAGTTATTGTTAAAGAGATATCCCACTTGAGTGAGAACTAACCTCATAAACTGCTAAATCATCAGCAGTAAGACATTTTATAAGTAATTTGTTTAAACTGTAATGGAAACAGAGTTAATCTCAAACTGCAGAAGCTCAAGTAGAGCTGAGGCAGGATGTCCGAGTAATACGGTTTAGTAATTAACTTGATTTCTGCTCATTATTATTCAGACAATTTCAATTTTGTGCAAATTAGATACGACCCAGTTGCCTCTCATGTTCACTCCAGTCCCTGTACCTGAGCACCTACAGTATGAAGCATTCAAGCATAAAAACATTTAACTTAAGTCCTGAACCAGTGAGAAACAGGTGCAGATGATGAGAGATGATCAGGTGGTGATTAGTTTACTGCTGATGCTGAGGGGTCGGAACAGTCGAGAGGGGAAATGAGGTCGCTGCTGAGGCTGTTACAGTATATAGGTACTGTCGCAAGATCTTTCATTTAATCTACATCATTTAATTTAATATGATGAAATGGGAGACATTTACACTATTCTTGACTTATTGTTTTTTAATGTACAGTATATGGGGGCATTAGGAGGAAAATGAAAGCTTGGAAAGATGGAGCACTCTAACTGTGACTCTATGTAGCTCATCTCAGAATAACGCTGAGCACAGAAAAAGTAAATCTCTCTCTCTCTCCCTATATACTGTATATATATTTCAACTGTTTTTACTTTCAGTAAACTTAATGTGTAAATATTTGTATGAACACTAAAAGAGTCGACACCATAAGACATAAAGTAAAAATGTTTCCCAATGTGTCCCTGAATGAAGGGAGGCTGAATATCAGTCAGTACCAGTCAGTATCTGGTGGCCACCAGCTGCTTGAAGTACTGCAGTGCATCTCCTCCTCATGGACTGGATCAGATTTGTCAGTTCTTGCTGTGAGATGGAGGGATTGTGTGTTCCTGGTGTGACTCGGCCAGTTGTTGTGTCCATCCTGTACCTGTCACGCAGGTGTGATATTCGGATGTACCCATCCTGTGCAGGTGTTGTTACACGTGGTCCTCCACTGCGAGGATGATCAGCTGTCCTTCCGGTCTCCCTGTAGCGCCGTCTTAGGCGTCTCACGGTGCGGACATGGCGATTTATTGCCCTATAGCCACATCAGCAGTCCTCATGTCCCCCTGCAGCATGCCTAATGCACGTTCACGCAGATGAGCAGCGACCCTGGGTGTCTTTCTTTGGGTGTTTTTCACAGTCGGTAGACGAGTCTCTTTAGTGTCCTGCGTTTTTACAACTGTGACCTTAAATGCCGACTTTCTGTAAGCTGTTAAGGTCTTAACGACCATTCCACAGGTGCATGTTAATTAATTGATTATGGTTAATTGAACATGCATGGAAAACATTGTTTAAACCCTTTACAATGAAGATCTGTAAAGTTATTTGGATTTTTACAACATTATTGTTGAAATACACAGTCCTGAAAAAGGGGCGTTTCTTTTTTTTTGCTGAGTATATATATATATATATATATATATATATATATATACACACACACACACACACAGTATATATATAGTTTTGTAGAGACTACACCTTTCCCAAAACCTGTAAAAAAAAAATACTTAGTCATGGACCAAAGGATGTAGTATATGATCACTAAAAGGTCAATATTTAACCAGCATTCTCTTTAATTATCTTTCAGCTAGTAGATGCTACTCTCAGTCATGAGCAATAGATAGATAAACCTGCTTTTAATGGAACAACCGTGCTCCCTCTGGTCCAGGTGAATGTTCCAGATTCTTAAACTAAAGGTTAAAAAATTGCACTCTTAGAAAGAAAAAAAAAAAACCAAAACAATTTAGCTTAATGCAGAACCCTTCAAAACAGAATTTCCCTTTCGGTAACCCTTAACTATTGATAAAAGCACTGAGGAAACTGAAACACATCACCAGGAAACTGAAACCTGCATGACCGTCAAATTGATTTAAATTCAGAGAAGGTTCCTCTATTCATCGAGAGCCATTAACCAAGGAACCACTGATGAACCCAAGACATAACAATAAAGTATGAATATACCGTATAAATAAATAAACCGTATCAAATCAGAAGCATCAGCAATCATCATCAGGGGTTTAATCTCATCTTTCCAAACTGTTATGGAGAACCCAATCATGACTGTTCCTACCTCCGCCGTGGCTCTGACACAGGTAGGGGAACCTCCAGACGTTCCCCAGTCCCACGCAGAACCCCACACAGGTGAGCATGTACTGAGCTTTATTGTCCCACTGAGGACGGTCTTTAGCCTCAACTGCCTCCATGTGCTCCAGGTCGGCGTGGGACGGGATCCGGTCATCCAGACCCGGGTTCGGCAGCTTCAGCTTCATTCCTGCTCTCTGGAGAACGCTGGTCTGTGTAAACACTGTGTGTGTGTGAGAGTGACTGAGTGAGTGAGCTAGGCTGAAGCCACCTGTGTGTGTGTTCACTAAACAAGCGCTACTCGATTAATAGTGATCTTCAGCATCTGCTGAACTCGCTGTTATCTGTGGATCCATCTGAGTGAGCGAGATAATGACAGGTCAGCAGGGTAAAACTTCATCCTCAGTTTACAACTGTGTGGGGACCCTTACTAGAACACACACACACACACACACACACACACACACACACACACACACACACACACACCACAGGTGTAATAAAGCTGCATATGTCCTATGGTGTTTATGGGGTGTTCAGTTTATCAGTGAAGGTACTGGTTAGTGATAAACACACTTAAATTATGACTCTGCACTTTTAAATCATCAGAATTTATTCGCCCTATCACACACACACACACACACACACACACACACACACACTCAAAAACCTGTAAAAAATGTTAAGTCATGAATGAACTGGGATCTTTGAAAAGCTGAATTAAATTTCACTCACCACACCCAGGTCTGTTTACTACCAGACCTGCTGAATCAGGAATGTCAATTGTTAAAATTGTTCATTCATTCATTCATTTTCTATACCGCTTAATCCTGTGTTCAGGGTCGCGGGGGACCTGGAGCCTATCCCAGGAGACTTCGGGCACTAGGCGGGGTACACCCTGGACAGGGTGCCAATCCATCACAGGGCACACACACACATACACACACTCACACACCCAATCACACACTACGGGCAATTTAGGAACGCCAATTAGCCTAACCTGCATGTCTTTGGACTGTGGGAGGAAACCGGAGTACCCGGAGGAAACCCACCAAGCACAGGGAGAACATGCAAACTCCATACACACAGAGACGGGAATCGAGCCTGGCCGGGGAATCGAACCTGGACCCTGGAGGTGCAAGGCGACAGTGCTAACCACTACACCACCGTGCCGCCTTAAAATTGTTCAATTAAATTTTATTTCTATAGTACTTTTCACAATGAGCTCTGTTCATATCTACATAGAAATAGCATAAACAAACTGTATCAGTCACGGTTTAGGCCTCAGGAACACACACACACACACACACACACACACATCACAGAAATTCTAATGGTTTCTATTAAATACCATTATGAACCATTAACTTTTTCCAGTGAAACTATTACAAAATTCCTTATTGTAGTGTGTTTCCAGCACTTTTCCAGTAGGATTTACCATCACACCCACCAATAGAATCAGTCCATCATATACCAGCAGATACCATTAAAACCAATACATTTCCCATTATAACTATTAAATCCATTACATTTTCTATTATTTTTGGACAGGGTTCTGTTGTTTTTCCATGAGTGTATACAACATGAGATATAATTAAATTTAACCACAAAATTATGCTCTGCAACAAAACTGTTGCAAGTACAGATATTTATTTCCATTGTTTATACTGTAAATAACCAGTGTAATTTACATACAGTGTAGGTTTAAAAGACATTTTCCATTTGCTATAACTCTGTTACGTTGGCAAAGCATATAACTTGGTAAAAATTAAATTAAAATTAAATTAAAATTGGTCTGTTACGGAACGACATGTAGTTTTACAACCACAAAACGTGTGGTCTGTACAACATGTGAAGTTTTGTCTTGGTTTTTTTCTTTTTCAGTGTAGAACCGCAACTGCTGAGACATGCCAGGAAACTGGCAGATGATTACACGCCACCATCTGGACATGGTGAATAAAACCTTCCTAAAGGAGTCACAGTTCTAACAGTGGGAACCAGTGGTTGGTACTAAGAATGATTATGGCGGCACTTTTCCCCAACCAAAAAATCAGTCAGCTAAAAAATTGTCTCAGCTATAGTCTGTGGCTTAAGTTTTGTGATACTTTAGGAGATGTTTAGCTTGTGATAATGATTAGCTAAACATTTAGCATGTACCAAAAGAGGTGCCCTTAAATAGCCTTTAAGTGCTGTTTAAAAAGTTACCGCATTGGCAATGGTGTAAGGCTAGCGTTACGTTCTGAAACTGAAGAAAGGAGACAGGAATAAGTTTTTAAAGGCTGTTGGAAGATTCATCAAAGTAAGAAACTATTGATGATGAAATAATAAAAGTGATAATATAACTCTCATAAACACCTGCATGTCCCTTCAGCTCATGGGATAGGAGCCATAGTAATAACAATAAAAATAATTAGGATAATAATCATCAGCCAGGCGGCACGGTGGTGTAGTGGTTAGCACTGTCGCCTTGCACCTCCAGGGTCCGGGTTCGATTCCCCGGCCAGGCTCGATTCCCGTCTCTGTGTGCATGGAGTTTGCGTGTTCTCCCTGTGCTTGGTGGGTTTCCTCCGGGTACTCCGGTTTCCTCCCACAGCCCAAAGATATGCAGATTAGGCTAATTGGTATTCCCAAATTGACCATAGTGTGTGTGTGTGTGTGTGTGCTATGTGATGGATTGGCACGCTGTCCAGGGTGTTCCCTGCCTCGTGCCCTGAGTCTCCTGGGATAGGCTCCAGGTCCCCTGCGACCCTGAACACAGGATAAAGCCGTATAGAAGATGAATGAATGAATGAATGAATCATCAGCCACTAAAAAAGAAAAACTTTATTCATTGTCAGTTTTATTGCACTTCTGTGCACCATAATGTAATTATATCAGATAGATAAACATGTCTAATAATTTATTCACCATTTTTTAAACAAGAATTATTGATATCAGCAGATATCAAAGCTCAGCAGTGGCAAGTTGGTGGTGCTGGTGCTTGAAACTCCAACCGTCCAATCAGTAACCCAGTAACGCACAGCCTTCACCATTCGTCCCACTAAAACCTCATGGGAGATTGCATGGGCAGGGAATAAAACCCAGTACGCAAGAATGTGAATACCACGATACCACTACACTGGAGCGCATCCCATTTACTGTCTATTTATTTCATTTGACCTCTCTCTCTCTCTCTCTCTCTCTCTCTCTCTCTCTCTCTCTGAACACAATCTCACACTAACATATGCAGATGACTTCCTGCCTCTCGGTGCTCACTTGTTATTGCTGTGAGATCTGCTGAAAATGAGGTTTTAGTGTTTTATTGTTTTAGAGTGCGGGGGATAAATAGATAAGAAAGTGATAATGATAGTGAAAAAACAGTTCATGATGTTTAACGTCTTTTGAACACTCAGCATGACTCAACACTTTTAACAGATTTACTTGTGATTTGAAGTTACTCACAAGAACACTTGTTATGAAATGTACTGAGCAGCGCCATCGTTCCCACATGCTTCAAGTCTACCACCATCGTACCCGTCACCCTCACTCAGATTAATTCAACTACCTCAAAACATTGAGACCAAGGGCCTTCGAGTGGCGCAGTGGTAACGCGCTCCCCCAGTCATCCGGAGATCGCTGGTTCAGTTCCCGGGTGATGCTGTAACCTCTCACAGCCGGAGGTGTCGAGAGAGAGCTAAATTGGCCGAGCTCTCTCAGCGGGGAGAGATGAGAGGTACTTAGTGCTCCCACATTAATCACGGCATTAGGGGCGTCTGTGAGCTCGAGCACGTGGAGGGAGCGGATAGCGCTGTCCTCCGAGTGTGATATGCCGCCCCTAACGATGCGTGAGCGAGCAGTTCAGTTTTAAAGACAAAAGAGGTTCGGAGGAAACACGCGAACACCCTCTGCCCTCCTGGCTGAGTGGTAGCAAGTGGCCTTAATGCGGGAGCCCCCCAGTGATAGGAGGGAATTGGACGCGACTAAATTAGGGAGACAATCGGGGGGAAAAAAACATTGAGACTGAACTGATAAACACAAACACACTGATCTACACTACGAACCTGTTAAATGCTCTTTTGCACTATATTCATTATTTGTTAATTTGCACAAACTATTTTTATCATTGCTGCTAAATACAAGGAACGTTTACTATTTACTGTTTCTCCTCCCACTACCTCAACTCATTACTTCATTAGCACAGAATGTAGTAATGTCATGTTGTTGCGTTGTCACCTTGTCGCTCTTGTTTGCACATTTTCAGGTCGACTTTAGGTTGTCTCTTAAGGATAAAAATGCAGATGGTTCTCATTTAACTTAAAATGTCAATCTGTCTTGTTTCAAATAGCCAGATAATTAGGATTCTTAGTTAGCTAGTTAGTTTTTTGTTGTTTATTTTATGTTGTTAATTTATGTTGTACCACTATGAGTTTAAAACTTTCACCTCCTGTTAATTAATTCAATTCAATTAAATTTTATTTAAATAGCGCTTTTAACAATGGTCATTGTCTCAAAGCAGCTTTCACATAATTCACATAATTACAATTAGTTACTGTTGGTCACCAACTCCGCCAATCATGTTTGTTTAGTGTGGGCGGAGCAAAATAACTATGATATCATAGAGATATTATATATTCTTCTTTGTTGTTAATGGTGGTTGGAATTCAGTTTCATTACTACCAACTGTAGGTCTCATTCTCCCTCGCCTTCTCAGGCTCTTTAAGCTTCCATTTGACTATTATTCAGTACAACCGCATGACCTGGAGTGTGATATTGCTTGATTAAGACATTACTCAGACAATACCAACTGAAATACAGTTTAATTAACAGATACACTCCCCTGAGCTCTAGCGTGACCTCTGACCCTAATACTTTCTTCATATGTAAATATTTAAAACCTGAACCTGTTCCTTAGTTGTGTGTGTTTATCAACCTTCCTGTTAGGCCTGAACATATTAACTCCTCTTTCAGAGATTCTTAATGTTTTTCAGCTATTTCAGATTATTTATTGGCTGCACGGTGGTGTAGTGGTTAGCTTGTCTCCTTGCACCTCCAGGGTCCGGGTTTGATTCCCGGTCAGACTCGATTCCTGTCTCTCTGTGCATGGAGTTTGCATGTTCTCCCCGTACTTGGTGGGTTTCCAAAGACATATAGGTTAGGTTAATTGGTGTTCTCAAATTGCCGCGAGTGTGTGTATGTGTGTGTGCCCTGCAATGGATCGGCACTCTGTCCAGGCTGCACTCCGCCTTGTGCCCTGAGACTCCTGGGATAGGCTCCAGGTCCCCGCGACCCTGAATACAGGATAAAGCGGTATAGAAGATGAGTGAGTGAGATGATTTATTCAGTTATCATAGATTTATATGTTATCTTACAGAAATGACCCTTGTGATGTTACTTAAATGTGGGCGTGGCCTATACTCACAACATATGTTAATAGGAAGGTTCATCAAATACAAAACAAGTTATTAGCTTATAAAGTACAAATATCTATAAGGAAAAGTGAAGGTGTGCCTGCGTCTAGCTCTTTTCCTCTCCTTTAGTGCCCTCTACTGGGTGTGTAGGGTATGACTGATTAAAAAAAAAAAGTATATTAAACTTTTCCTTCTGTAGTGGATTTTACCTGTTACTTTTAGGCATGCAATCTTACAGACGAATCTTAAGATGTTAATCAACTGCAACGTTTGCACAGTTAATGCATTACACTGCATTACACTGCATTATACTGTATTATACTGTCCACCATCCAGAGGTGGAAAGAGTAATAAACTTTTGTACTCTACAGGGAATTATATACAGCAGAATTATTAGGCAAATGAGTATTTTGTCCACATCATCCTCTTTATGCATGTTGTCTTACTCCAAGCTGTATAAAAGCCTACTACCAATTAAGCATATTAGGTGATGTGCATCTCTGTAATGAGAAGGGGTGTGGTCTAATGACATCAACACCCTATATCAGGTGTGCATAATTATTAGGCAACTTCCTTTCCTTTGGCAAAATGGGTCAAAAGAAGGACTTGACAGGCTCAGAAAAGTCAAAAATAGTGAGGGAGAGGGATGCAGCACTCTTAAAATTGCAAAGCTTCTGAAGTGTGGGCCAGTGGTAGCTCAGTGGTTAAGGCATTGGACTACGGTTCGGAAGATCCCAGGTTCAAACCCCACAACCACCAAGTTGCCACTGTTGGGCCCTTGAGCAAGACCCTTAACCCTCAACTGCTCAGGGCCCGGTTTCTCGAAAGCTTCTTATCTCTAAGTAGTTCTTAAGTCGTACCTTAACCTCTCTCTTAACTTAATGGCGCATTTCCCGAAACGTTCTTACGCTAAGTATCTCTTAGCTACGTCAGACGTTCATAAGGTTGGTCTGGAGCAACCTTAACTCATACTTAGCGTAGTTTCAGCTCAAGACACTAGTCGCCGCCACTGAGCAGCAGTTTTTATAAACCAGCGGTGTATGCAAACACATTATGGCACGTTATCAAAGTCGTATTAATGATGGAATATACTGTAGACCTGTTTAAGAATATTATTTTATTTGATATCAGAACTAATAGAGTGACTTTTAATTAGCCTATTTCATAATGTGACTAATGCATTAAAATTGCCAATCACAATTAATATTAAACAGCTGGCGAACAATTAGGCAGCGATACAGCGTGGTGTGTTAAACTGAAGACAGCGCCGTCCGTGGAGCCGTGTGGGTCATGTACATGTTTCCTTTAGACAAAACTTCAGCCCTTTTCATATTTTCCCCGTGGCCGTTATTAAAAAATATATAAAATAAAAGTTTTGCCTTCCAGGGCAACAGATTATGGAGCTTCTTGAGCTGCTCAGACCTGCGCGTGCCAGACCAACGCGTCATACTTACTGTACTTACTGTACTTACTGTACACTCCCCGTCCCGATGTCCAGCTGCTCGCTGCTTTTTGTTTAAAATATGTTTCATTGATCATTAGCCATTATCCATAACTTTATGGGTTTTTCTTTTGACACGTTTTATTTTTATGAAATTTGATTATGAGAAAATCACCATTGGAGTTTCAAACCCCGCATCCATTCATGTTTCTGGGTGATTGTAATGTTTAATACCCCTACAGTATTCACTTATGCGGTGTGACTCGGTGTGAGATGCGGTGTGTTATACCCCTATCTCACCTGCACGGGCTCGCGCTGTGGCCGTAGGCTTGATCATGATTCACCCCGAGTTTTTGCGCTGTGGTTACGTTTCCATGTTTCCGCGTGAAAAATTCAACGTTTAATTTTTTGCTGGTCCTCGCGGAAGCTTGCAGACTTTGTAGAACTTCGCGGAACGTTAAAGGAACGTGGTGGGCAATCGCGGCAGCTCACGGAGATGAGTCCGGCCACACAGGTGAGAGAGGGGTATTAGGCACCACACAGGTGAGAGAGGGGTATTAGGCACCACACAGGTGAGAGAGGGGTATTAGGCACCACACAGGTGAGAGAGGGGTATTAGGCACCACACAGGTGAGAGAGGGGTATTAGGCACCACACAGGTGAGAGAGGGGTATTAGACACCGTGAGCCGCCTCGAGTGACCGGCGCCCGACGTCCGCGAAGATCTGCAAGGTCCGCGAGCTTCCACATGTTTATTTTTTTTGCGTGGTAAAATGGAAACGTAATAACAGCACCAAAACTCGCGCCGAATCATAATGAACCGCACTTACGGCCCCGCGTAGGTGAGATAGGGGTATTAAACCTCCACCCTGTCATCTCATCTTATTCATTCCATAAGTGCCCTATACAACCCCAACAACTGACACTTCACATTGTTTCTGAAGCTGGTGAAGAGTGTATCAGCTGTTTGTCCATCAACTATGATTGTATACCCGGTTCGTTTCACGGCCATATGTTACATGAAAATATTATATATTATATTATTATATTAATTAATATTAATTTATATATTTGTCTATTATGGCATGTTATTGTTAAGTTAACACATGTCGAAATAAACGCTATTAAAATAATTTAGTGCAATGTTTAATTTGCATAGAAAGTGCCGTCTTTCTTAACACTGTCATGCAAAAGGAGTGAAAAATCGATTCCAGAGCCACCGATGTCCGCTAATTCAGGACCTTCACTGTAGACAGCGCAGCGTAACGTCGGACGTAAGAGGCAGCGACTTAAGAAGACTCCTAAGAGACAGTTCGAGAAATACACTTAGAAAAGTTATCACTTAACGTAAGATATATCTTAAGAGTCTTCTTAGCGCGCGAATAGTGTGCGTTATCGAGAAACCGGGCCCAGATGTGTAATGAGATAAAAATGTAAGTCGCTCTGGATAAGAGCGTCTGCCAAATGCCTAAATGTAAATGTAAATGTAAGTGTGATCAAACAATCAAGCGTTTCATTCAAAATAGTCAACAGGGTCACAAGAAGCGTGTGGAAAAAGTAAGGCGCAAAATAATTGCCCATGAACTGAGAAAAGTCAAGCGTGCAGCTGCCAAGATGCCACTTGCCACCAGTTTGGCCATATTTCAGAGCTGCAACATCACTGGAGTGCCCAAAAGCACAAGGTGTGCAATACTCAGAGACATGGCCAAGGTAAGAAAGGCTGAAAGACGACCACCACTGAACAAGACACACAAGCTGAAACGTCAAGACTGGGCCAAGAAATATCTCAAGACTGATTTTATGGACTGATTTTAGGTTTTATGGACTGATGAAATGAGAGTGAGTCTTGATGGGCCCGTGGCTGGATTGGTAAAGGGCAGAGAGCTCCAGTCCGACTCAGACGCCAGCAAGGTGGAGGTGGAGTACTGGTTTGGGCTGGTATCATCAAAGATGAGCTTGTGGGGCCTTTTCGGGTTGAGGATGGAGTCAAGCTCAACTCCTAGTCGGCCTACCTAGAGGAGATTAGAAATCTGGAGAACTGGTGCCAGAGGAACAATCTCCTCCTGAACGTCAGTAAGACAAAGGAGCTGATCGTGGACTTTAGTACAAAGCAGGAGAGGAACTACCAGACCCCCGTCATCAACAGGAGCCCAGTGGAGAGAGTGGACAGCTTCAGATACCTCGGTGTTCACATCACGCAGGACCTGTCATGGTCCTGTCACATCAACACCGTGGTGAAAAAAGCCCGGCAGCGTCTCTACCACCTCAGACGCTTGAGAGACTTTAGACTGCCCTCCAAGGTGCTCAGGAACTTCTACTCCTGCACCATAGAGAGCATCCTGACGGGAAACATCACGACCTGGTTCGGGAACAGCACCATGCAGGACAGACGAGCTCTACAGAGGGTGGTGCGATCAGCCGAGCGCATCATCCGCACTGAGCTCCCTGACCTGCACTCCATCTACAGCAAGCGGTGCTGGACTAAGGCCAGGAAGATCATGAAGGACCTCAGTCACCCCAGTAATGGACTGTTCTCTTTGTTGCGGTCTGGGAAGAGATTCCGCTCCCTAAAGGCCAACACAGAGAGACTGAGGAGGAGCTTCTTCCCGCAGGCGATAAGGTCTCTCAATCACACCTCCACACAGGACTAATAACATCTTTTAAGCTCACAACACTGACTGGACAATCATGGACACATTCATACACACTTGCACTAAATACTCGTACATCTGGACAATTGCACATGTCACCTTTCATGCATATTTGCACAACCACCGACACTTTAAATTCTATATATATATATATATACTGTATATACTCCCCCCCCCATATTTCTATATTTTGCAATATTTTATTATACCCTTATTGTACAGTTTATTTTACTAGTTAAATTTATTTCTTTAGTATTTCCTTTTACTGATATTTATTTTATGTGCAAGCTTTCATTTTCTTTTCTTTTTAAGGTCACTGGCGGTCGTATAAGCATTTCACTGCATATTATACTGTGTATGACTGTGTATGTGACAAATAACATTTGAATTTGAATTTGTTTGTGGAGGCCAATTTGCACACAGTTTCTTATTAATTACTGTATGTACTGTAACATAACAAAGTGTAGATATAAACTTTACAAGACTCTACAGCTTTGGTAAATCAAACAAATGTCAGCAAGAGAACAATAACTCATATGATTTTGCATTTGTTTTGGGCAGGTGAAGATGGACTGACTGGGAATAAAACTGCACAAGTCGTGGCTGCCTGCGTCGCTGGGGTCGCTGGGGTCGCTGAGGTCGCTACGGTCACCGCTGTCTTTATCAGAACTGCTTATATAAAAATAAAACGGGGTCAGTAGAAATACACCTTTACAAAATGAAAAAGCAGAATATCAGAAATTTCTGTCCCATTTATTTAGTGCATCTGCAAAGTATTCACCGCGCTTCACTTTTCACCAACGTGGAAGGAGAAAAAAAAATCAATTAACAAAAATCACATGTACATAAGTATTCACACCCTTTGCCATGACACTCAAAATTGAGCTCAGATGCTTCCTCTGGCCACTAATAATCCTTGACATGTTTCTACAACTTGATTGGAGGCCACTTGTGGTAAATTCAGGTGATTGGACATGATTTGGAGAGACACATACCTGTCTCTATACGGTCCCACACTTAACAGTTCATGTCAGAGCATAATCAAGCATGAGTCTGTAGACCTCCGAGACTATATTGTATCAAGGCACAAATCTGGGGAAGGGAACAGAAAACTTTTTGCAGCTTTGACGGTCCAGATGAGCACAGTGGCCTCCATCATCTGTAAATGGAAGAAGTTAGGAACCACCAGGACTCTTCCTAGAGCAGGGCGCTCGGCCAAAGTGAGCCAACAGTAAGCTTCGGTGTTTCTCTGTGGAGAGACGAGAACCTTCCAGAACTCCCCAGTCAGGCCTGTATGATAGAAGCCACTCTTCCTAAAAGGCACTCTCAGACCATGAGAAACATTTCCCCCCCTTTCAAACCACCTTTGGCACCAATTACAACCTATAATGTTTTTGAGAAGGATGCTAAAAGATGTTTTTTTCTTATCAGTACTAAAGTTAATCTCAAATTTTCATAATTTATTATTAATCAGGTATCAGTAATAATTACATACATTTCTATTATGGATGGAAACCACTAGGAAACAATTGATCCAATATTATCACAATACCTACCGATTCAATTTATTTAAAAAAAAAAGTTTCACAAGATTGTTTACAGTACAAGCTTACAGTACATATTCAATCATGCAGCCGTGTCTTTTATTTACACAATTTTACATTACAGAGAAAATCTCCAGTGCAATTTCACTGAAATATATCTCTATACCAAAAGTGTGCCACATGTAAAATGTCTAAATTCCCCTGGGATTTTGTTACACTCTTGCCACAAGGCATGGCTTCTTGCCAATTTGTGAACAGATTAAAGTACCACCTGTAGGATTATACAGGAATGTTTTTACCACCAGAATATTTAAAACATATATATTTTGAAGTCAGTGTGGCAATACATGTATTGACAAACAAACTTAATGTTATATGTAACTTGATCAATTTTCAATTTTATACTGTAGGTCATGAAACAAAAAACCCAAAAAACAGTGTATCAATATATTACAATATTTCCTAAGATTGATCAAAAAGGGTTTACAATACAGAAATGTTTTACTTCTGAAAATTGTTTTATTGAGGCGTTCTTGAAGACCAGGTTGCTTTGATAGCAGCCTTCTGCTTGTCTGTATTGTTGAGGCGGTGTTTCTCGTCTTCTTCTTGACAATATGCCAGAGATTCTCTCGAGGGTTCAGGTCAGGTTTTGGCACTGTAGGCAGGTGCTCAGTCTGGCTGGAAAAGGAAATCAGCATCTCCATAAATCTAGTCTGCAGACAGAAGCATGTAATGCTCTAAAAACTCCTGACAGTTTCTGTGCTAACTTTAGACAAACGGTTGTTTGGTAACTATTACGTCTTTTAATATTTTTAGGGAACATTTTATTGCTTTTTATTTGTGCTGCATGATTAGTTGCTTAATCTTTATATGGACTTGTGCAATTATTTCATTGCAGAATGCTGCTATTTATTATAAGTAATGCATACATAGTCCGGAATATATGTAGAGTTTGTCAAAAGTTTGAGTATTGGTATTTAAAAAAAATATTGCTGAGATAATAAATAAAATTTGGTAAGCAGACTCTTAATGAGAATTTGTGGTTATTTGCTGTTAGTATAGATGAATACAAAATTTTACATTTAATAGTTAAATATAGCAATTTAAATTAATATTGCATTATGTGTCAAAATAATTATTGTAATATTGTAAAATGTAATTTTTTTTAATCAAATCATAGCCCTATTTTTAACCTTCTTTATTTTATTTATCAGTTCTGTAAGTATCTGTACAGTGACTCAATTTTAACCTTTGTGCCACCACAATGGATTGGAAATGAAGTGGTCAAGATATAATTTACAGTAAGTTAGGGATTTTAGGTATTTTTTTACAAAGTCCTTTCATTTTCACAGGCTGAAAAGTACAGTAATAGGACAAATAAAATACTGATATCAGAATTTTATTAACCCTGAGATGTAAACCCTGTGCATTCAGTGACTCATGAAGTCTGGAGCTCATGTCCATGACAACATGCTGAGGTTCCTCCTTAAGCTGCTATGCCTTTGCTTGACTGCAGCCCCTTTAGTCGCTGAGTGTGTCGGGGCTGGGTCTTTCCGCCTTCACTTTTGTATCCATTGAGTGAAAAGGAGCCCAGGTGGGTTGAAGTCATGTGACTGACTCTGCCCTTTAAGACCATTTCAGGTCTGTTGCTCATCTATCAGCTGTCCAGTTACTTTAAACCTGTGCAAACAGAGGGACTGTAATTTACAAATAAATAAATATTGATGTAATTGCTAAACAACTAATTCAATTCAATTCAATTTTATTTATATAGCGCTTTTAACAATGGTCATTGTCTCAAAGCAGCTTCACAAAAATGAAAGAAATTTAACAAAAAAAAACAAACAAACAAAAAAAAAATATATATATATATTATATATAAAATAATAAATAAATAAATAAAATTATAATAGAAAATAAATAAATAAAAACAAATAATAATAATAATTATAGAAAAGAAAATAATTGGAAGTGTGGATGTGTGAGAAAAATGTGCAGATAATAATGAGACGAATGAATGAAATGTCTCTGATGAGCAAGCCAAGGGTGACGGCGACGGTGGCAAGGAAAAACTCCCTGAGATGGCATTAGGAAGAAACCTTGAGAGGAACCAGACTCAACAGGGAACCCATCCTCATCTGGGTGATAACAGATAGAAATGATATAACATCATGTGTGTTGTGCAGGTGAAAATTCAATATGACAGAAATTATTTAAATTGACATGAAGACCAGTTCAGCATAGGGACGAGTCAGTAGGTGCAGAGGGCAGATGAGGTCTGGATCACTGGAAGCACAGGAGCAGCATGTGTAGCTCCAACCATCATAAAGCTGAATCCAGCTGGAGCTGGTCCTTCTCTGGATGCCTCAGGAACCTCGCAGGGTCGGCCTTTGTCTACTGAAGCTGGCAAAATCTCCCGATGCCTCGGGATGGGTAGAGAAATACAGAACAGATGGGGAGAATTAGCGTAGTTGCCATTCGGTATAGGTGTACTGGAGTATGAGATTATGGGATGAGTTATGTGTATGCCAGATTAAAAAGATGCGTCTTGAGTCTACTTTTGAACTGAGAAACCGTGTCTGCTCCCCGAACACTGTCTGGAAGGCTATTCCAAAGCTTTGGAGCTAAATATGAAAAAGCCCTACCCCCTTTTGTAGATTTTGAAATTCTGGGAACTACCAGAAGTCCGGAGCTTTGTGATCTTAAGGCGCGTGGTGGATTGTAGCGCATCAGAAGACTGGTTAGGTATGTGGGAGCTAAACCATTTAAGGCCTTGTATGTAAGTAATACTATTTTGTAATTTATTCTAAACTGAACAGGTAGCCAGTGCAGGGATGATAATATTGGGGTTATATGATCATATTTTCTGGATCTAGTGAGAACCCTGGCAGCTGCATTTTGGATTAACTGAAGCTTGTTTATTGAGGATGCAGGACAACCACCTAGTAATGCATTACAATAGTCCAGTCTGGAGGTCATGAATGCATGAACTAGTTTTTCTGCATCAGATACGGATAAGATGTTCCTAAGTTTAGCAATATTTCGAAGATGGAAAAAGGCTGTAATAAAGCCTTGAAACTAATGAAGTATTTTAGTTTAATCCATCACATCCTGATTGATTAATTTGAAATCCATTGTGCTAAAATGTATAGCTGTCCAAAATACTTATAAGCCGGAATGTACAAGGTAAAGCTGTGTATCTACACATTTCCTGTAAGAGATGTTACATATTTATGGTGCTGATCATAGGTATGTCCTACACAGGATGGAACTGTCGACGTCGTAATCACATAAGATCAGACGACAACCGTCTTGAAGACATTGAATTGCAGGAAAGACTGACCGAGAGTCCCAAGGACAGAAATCACTGTGAGTATTACATTTATTATATATTCCTGCCAAAAATATAATAGTTTATAACTATTAACTGTAGAGCTGTTAAGAAGCACAACTGATTTAGATTTAGCCACACCCAGAACTCCATAAAAGGCAATTAGCTTTTTTAATCTGTTCAATTAGTGTTTGTATTATTACTCTCCTTATAAGGGAATTTCACTCTTGAAGCGAAACATATAATATGAATGAAAAACTGTTTGCTTTACTAATAGACAAGTACCATCAATACAAGGATTTCTGTACAGAGCGACTTTTTGTCTGATTGTATACCCAAGCAGTTGAGGCTCAAGAACCCAATGGTGGGTTCCAACTTGGTGATGGTGGGGTTTGAATCAAGGACCTTCCAATCAGTAGTCTGAGCTACCCCTGTGTTTGTATTTAATTCAGGCTTCAGTCAATATACTGAAAATAAAGTTAATAAACATAAGTTCTAATCACAGTAACCAAAAATGTTAAGGTTATAATTTACCTGTGACATAAAAATAATATTTTTCATAAAGAGGAATATGGTGTTGGTTGCCATTGCTGTGTATGAAAGTAATGATGAAAACTGTTTCAGGTGACGTTATCCACATGGGCAGTGAAGTTGATGCCGTCCACATGGGCAGTGAAGTTGATGCCGTCCACACGGGCAGTGAAGTTGATGAGGTCCACACGGGCAGTGAAGTTGATGCGGTCCACACGGGCAGTGAAGTTGATGCCGTCCACACGGGCAGTGAAGTTGATGCCGTCCACATGGGCAGTGAAGTTGATGCGGTCCACATGGGCAGTGAAGTTGATGCGGTCCACACGGGCAGTGAAGTTGATGCGGTCCACACGGGCAGTGAAGTTGATGCCGTCCACACGGGCAGTGAAGTTGATGCCGTCCACACGGGCAGTGAAGTTGATGCCGTCCACACGGGCAGTGAAGTTGATGCCGTCCACATGGGCAGTGAAGTTGATGCGGTCCACATGGGCAGTGAAGTTGATGCGGTCCACATGGGCAGTGAAGTTGATGCGGTCCACACGGGCAGTGAAGTTGATGCCGTCCACATGGGCAGTGAAGTTGATGCCGTCCACATGGGCAGTGAAGTTGATGCCGTTCACATGGGCAGTGAAGTTGATGGGGTCCACACGGGCAGTGAAGTTGATGCCGTCCACACGGGCAGTGAAGTTGATGCCGTCCACACGGGCAGTGAAGTTGATGCGGTCCACATGGGCAGTGAAGTTGATGCGGTCCACATGGGCAGTGAAGTTGATGACATGTTTTGATTTGTTAAAAGCGCTATACAAATAAAATTTTATTGAATATATGCCTTCATACTCTTAACCCTTCCATGGCCAAGCATGAAGAAGGATTTGTCACTTTTGCACATAAACAGACCTTCAATCCAGGTTAAAGTCAACACTGGAGCGAAGTGTAACGTCATGTCACAAACAACCTTCAAGAAAATTGCAAAAACGTAACCAGTGAAGCAGGAAAGTACACATAACCTAGTGGCTTATGGTGGAGGTAAAATTGAGAGGATTAGTTACACTGTTGAGTCGCCTTGAAAGACAGAGCCACTCACGCCCATTTTTCTGGGTAGATTAAGATGTCCAACCACTGCTAAGATTTCATGAATGTTTAGAAATGGGGATTGTCACAGTGAGCCCACATGTTCATCTGGTCAATGTGAAGAACAATACTGAACAAATTCTCCAAGAATACAAAGATTTGTTCACTGCTTCCCAATTACTTACTCTATGATACTTGACCCAAGTGTGCCGGTTGTAGTTCGCCCTGCACATCGAATTCCACTGGCAATGCAGCACCATATTAAAACAGAGCTGGACCACATGCAGAGTTTAGATGTCATAACGCCAGTCTCAAAGGCCAACAGACTGGGTTTCGTCCATGGTTGTGACACACAAAAAGGATGGACAAGAAATCAGATTGTGCATAAATCCTAAAGATCACCTAACACTGCCTTAAAGAGACCTCATGTACACCTATGCACAGTGTAGAGGAAGTAGCATCCCAGATGTTGGGGGCAACTGTATTCTGTGCTGGATGCAAAGAACTCTTTGTGGCAGATACAGTACATCTTGACCACAAATCTTCTATAATGTCTCCGTTCAGCACTCCATTTGGGCTTAGAGATTTCTGCATATCATGTTTGTAGCTTATCTTCTTGAATCTTTTTCATCTTGTGAAACATTTGTGTTTGTTTGTCAACAACAGCTGGTTTATTTAGGAGCTTGAAGAATGAAAGTACTGTATTATGTTTTAATACCAGAAACTGCAGACATTATGGTTTATTTATGTTTACAATCATGTAAATATTAAATATCTATAATATTTAAAGTGTATTTAAGTATAAATCTTTCATACATTTAAAGTGCAATAAAGAGAAAACAAGTTTTATTTGTCCTGCATATGTCACTAAATAGAGAAGTGCCACAATTATCAACCTCAAACAGATACAAAACTACTAAACAGCAACTGATGTTGCAGTGACATGGAAAATGCCCATCTCAAGATGAATATAATGAATATAGAGTATTGTAGACCCGATTACGCCACCCCGAGGTTAACCGGGGAAATAACACAATTAAGGAACACAAGTTCGTTAGACTGAGTGAAAGAGAGACAGGGGTACAAATGTACAAAACTTTATTGTAGTTCACAATAAAACAAATTAAAACATTCAATGAAAACATCCAACTTATTGATCCAGCAATGCTTTATATCAACTGGCCATCACACACGATAGAAAAAGGGACAAGGCACTCTGTGTACTCACACAACAATAAAATAAAATACAGACAAATAAAAACAAAAAACAATCTCGGGCACAGGCTTCTCAGCGGCAAGGGCAGGTTAAATAAGGTACAGGCCTTACAGTTGCACTTCACACACATCCACACACTCACACAAAGTGAAACGTGAATACAAGCTGCACTGCACACGATTATACTACCACCAGTACTCCAAGCTAGCTAGTCTCCCAGCCCAACAGTGCCCAAGATGGACCGACACAAAACAACATTCAGCACAATAAGCAAAGACACGCAAATTAACCAAAAAACAAACACAATATATAAAGAAGGCAGAAATAAAGAGAACAAAGTTCTCGTTGCCTTAAACACAAAAAAAAAGAAACAGAAAACAAGAACAAATATAACAGTTTAAACAAGCAAAAGAAACAAAATACCAAATGATGTAACTCTGACAGCTCACTGATATCACTACATCAAGTTCGGCGTTCTCCTAAGGCTACATTACGACATTCTCCACAAAACACTCACAAATGCAGATAGCCAGAAGCCGAAACCAGCCTGACAGTAGCAGGGCAGCTCCAAACCACTAATACCGTCACAGAAAGTAAAATAAAATAAATAAAAAAAACCCAGGGAAAAAAACTCTTATCTGTTAAACCCTCTGCACCTATGCCTGCCCTTCATAGCCCATGGCGGTAACAACAGCCAGCAATAAACCATAGAACGTGACACTGTGATGGTGAAGCAAAATGTTTCCAACTTATTGATTCTCTGATATCTGTGGAGATCTAATCACAACTTTCTCAGCAGGTTTATTTTTTGTCCCTGTGACCTTAGTCAGTATGATAATGTGCACAGATGACAGATGAAACCACATCCTGCTCAATCTAGCACATTGTAAGTGTCCCTTTTATCTAGGTCACCACTATTGGCAAAAAAAATCTTGATCTGTGTATTACAGTGGTGTGAAAAACTATTTGCCCCCCTCCTGATTTCTTATTCTTTTGCATGTTTGTCACACAAAATGTTTCTGATCATCAAACACATTTAACTATTAGTCAAAGATAACACAAGTAAACACAAAATGCAGTTTTTAAATGAGGGGTTTTATTATTTAGGAGGAAAAAAATCCAAACCTACATGGCCCTGTGTGAAAAAGTAATTGCCCCCTGAACCTAATAACTGGTTGGGCCACCCTTAGCAGCAATAACTGCAATCAAGCGTTTGCGATAACTTGCAACGAGTCTTTTACAGCGCTCTGGAGTAATTTTGGCCCACTCATCTTTGCAGAATTGTTGTAATTCAGCTTTATTTGAGGGTTTTCTAGCATGAACCGCCTTTTTAAGGTCATGCCACAACATCTCAATAGGATTCAGGTCAGGACTTTGACTAGGCCACTCCAAAGTCTTCATTTTGTTTTTCTTCAGCCATTCAGAGGTGGATTTGCTGGTGTGTTTTGGGTCATTGTCCTGCTGCAGCACCCAAGATCGCTTCAGCTTGAGTTGACGAACAGATGGCCGGACATTCTCCTTCAGGATTTTTTGGTAGACAGTAGAATTCATGGTTCCATCTATCACAGCAAGCCTTCCAGGTCCTGAAGCAGCAAAACAACCCCAGACCATCACACTACCACCACCATATTTTACTGTTGGTATGATGTTGTTTTTCTGAAATGATGTGTTACTTTTACGCCAGATGTAACGAGACACGCACCTTCCAAAAAGTTCAACTTTTGTCTCGTCGGTCCACAAGGTATTTTCCCAAAAGTCTTCGCAATCATTGAGATGTTTTTTAGCAAAATTGAGATGAGCCTTAATGTTCTTTTTGCTTAAAAGTGGTTTGCGTCTTGGAAATCTGCCATGCAGGCCGTTTTGGCCCAGTCTCTTTCTTATGGTGGAGTCGTGAACACTGACCTTAATTGAGGCAAGTGAGGCCTGCAGTTCTTTAGATGTTGTCCTGGGGTCTTTTGTGGCCTCTCGGATGAGTCGTCTCTGCGCTCTTGGGGTAATTTTGGTCGGCCGGCCACTCCTGGGAAGGTTCACCACTGTTCCATGTTTTTGCCATTTGTGGATAATGGCTCTCACTGTGGTTCGCTGGAGTCCCAAAGCTTTAGCAATGGCTTTATAACCTTTACCAGATGATAATATTGGGGTTATATGATCATATTTTCTGGATCTAGTGAGAACCCTGGCGGCTTCATTTTGGACTAACTGAAGCTTGTTTATTGAGGATGCAGGACAACCACCTAGTAATGCATTACAATAGTCCAGTCTGGAGGTCATGAATGCATGAACTAGCTTCTCTGCATCAGATACGGATAAGATGCTACTAAGTTTGGCAATATTTCTATGTAGTGCAGCTACAGGTTATAGATCATCTAAAAAGTAACACAGCATTTCAGTAAAAGAACATCATACCAACAGTAAAATATGGTGGTGGTAGTAGTGTGATGGTCTGGGGCTGTTTTGCTGCTTCAGGACCTGGAAGGCTTGCTGTGATGGATGGAACCATGAATTCTACTGTCTGCAGCAGGACAATGACCTAAAACACACCAGGAAATCCACCTCTGAATGGCTGAAGAAAAACAAAATGAAGACTTTGTCGTGGCCTAGTCAAAGTCCTGACCTGAATCCTATTGAGATGTTGTGGCATGACCTTAAAAAGGTGGTTGCTAGAAAACCCTCAAAGAAAGCTGAATTACAACAATTCTGCAAAGATGAGTGGGCCAAAATTCCTCCAGAGCGCTGTAAAAGACTCGTTGCAAGTTCTTGCAAACGCTTGATTGCAGTTATTGCTGCTAAGGGTGGCCCAACCAGTTATTAGGTTCAGGGGGCAATTACTTTTTCACACAGGGCCATGTACAGTAAGTTTGGATTCCCCCCCCCTAAATAATAAAACCCCTCATTTAAAAACTGCATTTTGTGTTTACTTGTGTTATCTTTGACTAATAGTTAAATGTGTTTGATGATCAGAAACATTTTGTGTGACAAACATGCAAAAGAATAAGAAATCAGGAGGGGGGCAAATAGTTTTTCACACCACTGTATCTTTCAAAAGTTCTATTCTCAACCATGCACCCTGTTGTTCTTGAAGCTTTCTTTCCTAAGCCTTTTACAGCTTCGGTGCATTTACATTTACATTTAGGCATTTGGCAGACAGGGATTATTATTATCATTATTAATTTAATTAATTTTTTTTTTTTTTTTGGGGGGGGGGGGGTGGGTTAGTTCAAGTACTGGAGAAAGAGATGAGTTGCTAAAGATAGTCAAAGTCTATGCTGTACGGACTTCTTCTAGAGGAAGTTCGTTCCACCACTTAGGTGCCAGAACAGAAAAGACCCTGGATGAATACCGTCCTCGATCCCTTAGAGATGGTGGGATGAGGCGAGCAGTGCTGGAGGATTGGAGTGCATGGTGTGATTAGAGCAGAGAGGTAAGTGGGTGCTGGGCCATTTTTAGCTTTGTAGGCAAGCATCAGCATTTTGAATTTGATGCGGGCAGCTACAGGAAGCCAGTGCAGGGAGCGTAGGAGTGAGGTGGTGTGGGAGAACTTGGGGAGGTTAAAAACGAGACTTGTTGCTGCATTCAGTTTCAGAAGGGGCGAATCGTGGACAGAGGCAGGCCTGCCAGGAGTGAGTTGCAGTAGTCTATTCTTGAAATAACAAGGGACTGAACACGCACCTGAGTAGCCTGGGAAGAAAGAAATGGGCGAATTCTTCTGATATTGTAAAGAAGAAATCTACAAGAGCGAGTAAGGTTAGCGATGTGTTGGGAAAATGACAGATTGTCCACGGTTACCCCAAGACTGCGCGCAGTGGCTGAAGGAGTGATTTAGTTGTTGTCCAGGGATATCAGAAGGTCTTGACCTGGAGATGAGTCACAAGGGATGAACAACAGTTCTGTTTTATTCAGATTGAGCTTTAGCTGATGTGCAGCCATCCAAGATGAGATGTCTGCCAGACATGCTGAGATCCGGATGGAAACCTGAGTGTCAGAGGAAGGAAAGGAGAGAGTAAGTTGGGTGTCATCTGCATACTGTAACAATGGTATGAAAATCCATGTGAGGATATGACTTTACCAAGAGAATTACCAAGATGGCGCCGGTGAGTTCGGCTACCGTCACGACTGCTCCGACCACCTTTTCTTTGTTTTTGTTCTTTAAGTTAGTTTTCAGTGTTTTAAAATCGGCAAAATCACCACCATTGAGTACATTAGGTATGATAGAGACACTCTTGTTTCTATTGGTATACAATGTACTCACAATTCGACGGTTTTAATTCCGGATCCGAGCTGGCCGAGTGAGATCCTGAGGGAGAACAATGGACGCCACGCGAAGCGGAGACCTCGAGGGAGACGAGCTGGGGTGAGAAACCGGCTGAGAACCCGTGCACACCGCACACCTCTGCCTAGTATCCTGCTCGCCAACGTCCAGTCACTGGAGAACAAACTTGATGACCTCAGGGCCAGGATAAAGTTCCAGAGAGACATTCGGGACTGCAATCTCCTCTGCTTCACCGAGACATGGCTGAACCCAGCGGTGCCAGACCACGCCATACAGCCGGCCGAGTTCTTCTCGGTTCACCGCATGGACAGGACGCGGGACTCTGGGAAGTCAAGGGGAGGCGGCGTGTGCTTAATGGTGAACAACAGCTAGTGCAACAGCGCGAGCGTTGTTCCTCTTACACGCTCCGGCACACCAAACCTGGAACTACTGTCCATCATGTGTCGTCCATTTTATCTTCCACGGGAGTTCACATCGGTCATAATCAGTGCCGTTTACATTCCTCCACAAGCAGACACAGACAAGGCCTTATGCGAGCTGCATGAGGCGCTCACACAGCACCAGACACAACACCGGGACGCTGCGCTCATTGTGGCGGGGGATTTTAATAGTGCCAACCTCAAACGCGCAGCGCCGAACTTTTATCAGCACATCACCTGCCCCACCAGGGGCGAAAGGACACTGGACCATTGTTATACCACGGTCAAAGACGGTTAAAAGGCACAATCTCGTCCAGCGTTTGGTAAATCCGACCACGCCGCCATCTTCCTCATGCCAAAATATAAACAAAGGCTGAAACAGGAAGTTCCGGTCCTGAGGGAGGTCGCGCGCTGGACGGACCAATCGGTGGCCGCGTTACAGGACGCACTCGATGACGCAGACTGGGACATGTTCAGAAACAGCTCCAATGATGACGTCAGCATGTTTACGGAAGCGGTTGTGGGATTTATTGAAAAGCTGGTAGACGATACGGTAGAGAAAAAGACTATCAGAACGTTTCCCAACCAGAAGCCGTGGGTGGATAAAACCATCCGCGACGCTCTGAGATCTCGCACCACTGCCTACAACACGGGACTTGCGTCGGGGGACATGGAACCGTACAAGGCTGCGTCATATAACATCTGGAAGGCGGTGAAAGAGGCGAAGCAGCGCTACGGGAGAAAACTAGAGTCACAGCTTCAACAGAGTGACTCTAGGAGCCTGTGGCAGGGACTGAGAACAATAACGGACTATAAAGCACCAACATCCAGTATGACGAACGCGGACGCGACTCTGGCAGACGAGCTCAACAACTTCTATGCTCGCTTCGAGGCTGCAGCTAAAGACGCTAGCGATGCTAATGCTAACGGCGCTAATGCTAACGGCGCTAATGCTAGCGGCGCTAATGGCTGCAGACAGGAAGACACTGCCAGCACCGGGAACGCGCTCATCATCTCCGAGCACGACGTGAGGAGAGCCTTCAAGAGAGTGAACACCAGGAAAGCAGCAGGACCAGACGGCATCTCAGGTCGTATTCTCAGAGCCTGCGCAGACCAGCTAGCACCTGTGTTCACTGAGATATTCAACATCTCCTTATCTCAGTCGGTGATCCCCACATGCTTCAAAGAGTCCATCATTGTTCCTGTTCCAAAGAAACCACATCCTGCTTCTCTCAATGACTATCGCCCTGTAGCCCTCACCTCAGTAGTGATGAAGTGCTTTGAACGCCTTATCAGAGACTTCATCATTTCTTCACTACCCGACACACTGGACCCACTACAGTTTGCATACCGTCAGAACCGCTCCACAGACGATGCAATCTCTCATCTCCTCCACACATCACTCACTCACCTGGACACTAGGAAAGGGAATTATGTTAAAATGCTCTTCATCGACTACAGCTCTGCTTTTAACACCATAATTCCCTCCACACTCACCACCAAGCTGGAGCACCTGGGACTGAGCTCATCTATATGTCAGTGGATCTCCAATTTTCTGACTGGCAGACCACAGGCAGTAAGGATGGGCGGACATGTCTCAGCCACACTCACTCTCAGCACTGGAGCCCCCCAGGGTTGTGTTCTGAGCCCCCTGCTGTACTCTTTGTACACCCACGACTGCGTGGCCACTACCAACTCCACCTCCATCATCAAGTTTGCTGACGACACCGTCGTGGTCGGACTGATCACCAACAATGATGAGTCAGACTACCTAGAGGAGATTGGAAATCTGGAGAACTGGTGCCAGAGGAACAATCTCCTCTTGAACGTCAGTAAGACAAAGGAGCTGATAGTGGACTTTAGTACAAAGCAGGAGAGGAACTACCAGACCCCCGTCATCAACAGGAGCCCAGTGGAGAGAGTGGACAGCTTCAGATACCTCGGTGTTCACATCACGCAGGACCTGTCATGGTCCTGTCACATCAACACCGTGGTGAAAAAAGCCCGGCAGCGTCTCTACCACCTCAGACGCTTGAGAGACTTTAGACTGCCCTCCAAGGTGCTCAGGAACTTCTACTCCTGCACCATAGAGAGCATCCTGACGGGAAACATCACGACCTAGTTCGGGAACAGCACCATGCAGGACAGACGAGCTCTACGGAGGGTGGTGCGATCAGCCGAGCGCATCATCCGCACTGAGCTCCCTGACCTGCACTCCATCTACAGCAAGCGGTGCTGGACTAAGGCCAGGAAGATCATGATAGAATCTTTTGGTTCACCGTGTCAAATGCAGCTGACAGGTTCAGGAGGATGAGAACAGATGACAGTTTAGCAGATCTAGCAGCATGGAGCTTCTCAGTGACTGACAGAAGGGCAGTCTCTGTGGAATATGCCACTTTGAATCCAGATTGGTTGGGATCATTAAGGTTGTTCTGCAAGAGATAAAGAGACATTTGGTTATAAACAGTTCTTTCAAGAATTTTGGAAATAAAAGAGAGAAGTGATACCGGGCGATAGTTGTTAACTTCTGATGGGTCCAGGCAGGGTTTCTTGAGGATAGGAATAACACTTGCCTTCTTAAAAGTAGCAGGAACATGACCAGATGATATGCAATGGTTGATGATGGTTGTGGTGAAGGGAAGGAGGTCTCGTGAGATTGCCTGGAGCATTGTGGAGGGGATTGGGTCTAATGAACAGGTGGTGGGGTTAGATGACGAGGCTGAATCTCATCAGATCACAAGTTGGAGAATTCTGCTAAAGGAGGGAAGGGAAGGTCCTGAGGTTCTGCTGTAGGAGTTTGGTTGGGAGCGAAGGACTGGCGGATTGCTGCAATTTTCCCATCCTAGAATGTGGCAAAATCGTCAGCAGTCTGAGAGGAAGGGGCAGGAGGAGTCGGTGGGTTGAGTAGTGAGGAGAAGATGTTGTGGAGTTTGCCAGGATCATATGCAGAGGCTTCCAGCTTTTCTCTGAAGAAGGTAGTTTTGGCAGAAGTCACAGCACATGAGAATTTGGAGAGAAGAGTCTGGTAAGAGATTCAAGATTCAAGATTCAAAGAACTTTATTAATCCCAAAGGGAAATTGCTTATGCTCGGTTACAGGTGCTCACAGTTGTTAACTAAGGAAGGTAATAAAGGTAATAAATAATAATACAAAAAAAAAAAAAAAGGGTAAGTATTAGTGTCCTGTTGTCTACCAGTCAGTGAAAAAATCCACATACATGTGTGTATGAGTTACAGAGAAGAGTTGTAAAGTTTTATGGCCGTTGGGAGAAAGGATCTCCTGTGACGCTCGGTGGAACACTTGATAGTAATCAGTCTCTGGCTGAAACTGCTCCTCTGTTCAGCCAAAACACTGTATAGCGGGTGAGAAGGATTGTTCACAATGGATTGTACTTTGGACAGAATCCTCCTCTTTGCTACTACATCCACCGAGTCAAGCTCCATGCCTAGCACAGATCCGGCCTTTTTAATTGACTTGTCCAGTTTGTTCTTATCAGACACCTTAATGTTACCCCCCCAACAGACCACAGCGTAAAAAATGACACTCGACACAACGGTCTCATAGAACATCCGTAGAATGGTATTACAGACGTTAAAAGACCTGAGCCTTCGAAGAAAGTACAATCGACTCTGACCTTTCTTGTAGAGTGCCGTTGTGTTGAGTGACCAGTCAAGTTTGTTGTCCAGATACACTCCCAGATATTTATAATCGGAGACAATGTCCACTATCTCCCCCTTGACAGATATAGGAGTCACAGGGGTCTTGCTTCTCCTAAAGTCTACCACCATCTCCTTTGTTTTCCTGATGTTGAGTTGTAGGTGATTACGCTCACACCAGGAAACAAAGTCATCCACAACAGACTGGTACTCCGAGGTGTCACCCTCCTCTATACTCCGAGGTGTCACCCTCCTCTAACCACAGAGTCATCAGAGAACTTCTGCAGGTGGCATGACTCTGAGTTATATCTAAAGTCGGATGTATAGAGGGTGAAAAGAAACGGAGATAGTACCGTCCCCTGGGGAGCTCCAGTGCTGCAGATCAAAGTCTCTGACACACAGTTCTTTAGTCGGACATACTGGGGGCGACAGGTCAGGTAGTCCATGATCCAGGAAACCAAGCGGGTGTCAATGTTTATGTTCCTTAATTTCTCCCCCAGTACTGCTGGTTGGATGGTGTTGAAGGCACTGGAGAAGTCAAAGAACATCATCCTTACGGAGGTCCTAGGCTTGTCAAGGTGAGAGTAGGTGCGATGTAGCAGGTGTATTATGGCGTCATCAACACCCATGAACGGCTGATAGGCAAACTGAAGAGGGTCCAGAGAGGACTTCACCAGGGGACGAAGTGTATCCAGGATCAGTCTCTCAAACACCTTCATAATGTGCGATGTTAAAGCAACCGGCCTGTAGTCGTTCTGGGCACAGGGACGTGGTATTTTGGGTACCGGCACAATGCATGATGTTTTCCACAGTGCAGGGACTTTCTGAAGAGACAGACTCAGGCTAAAGAGGTACTGGAGGACACCACATAGTTGGGGAGCACAGGATTTCAGGACTCTCGGATTGATCTTATCCGGACCTACAGCTTTTGTAGGGCTGATCTTACTCAGGCCATGTTTAACCTGATCCACTGAGATGTTGATTGCTGGGAGTGCAGGAGTAGTGACTGTGACTGTTCTCTGTGTAGGGGAGGACATAGGAGCAGGAATGTGTGGATTTGGGTTGAAGTCGAAGTCGGGGGGAGTGTGAGACATAGGGACATCAAATCTATTGAAGAAAGTGTTGAGGTCGTTTGCACGTTCCCTATTCCCCTCAATAGCCTGGCCGCTTGTCTTATAGCCAGTGATGCTCCTCATGCCCCTCCACACCTCTCTCGTGTTGTTTTGCTTCAGCCTTTGTTCTAGTTTTCTCCTGTATGCCTCTTTCCCCTCCTTGATTTTCCCGGTTAGCATTTTTTGAGCCTTCTTCACTGCTTCCTTATCACCAGACCTAAAGGCACTTTTTTTTTCATTTAAACACGCTTTAATGTCTTTGGTGACCCAGGGTTTGTTGTTGGGGAAACAGCGAATATCTCTCATCGGTACACAGGTGTCAACACAGAAGTTAATGTACTCCATGATGCAGTCCGTCATTCCATCAATGTCCTCTCCATATGATGCACTGAGAACCTCCCAGTCTGTAGCCTTGAAACAATCCTGTAACGTAGCAGTGGCACCTTCTGACCATCTTCTTACACTCCTCACTATAGCAGGCTGTCTCTGAACCAGGGGTTTGTATATTGGCATGAGGTGGACTAGGTTGTGATCCGACCTCCCCAGGGGGGGAAGTGCTGCAGCACTGTAAGCACCTTTAACATTAGCATACAGCAGGTCTAGGTCTTCTCCCCCCTAGTGTGACAATCCACGTACTGAGTGAGAGTGGGAATAGTCTTGTTCAGTGATGTGTGATTGAAATCACCGGAGATCAGGAGAAAGGCATCAGGGTGTCGAGTCTGGAGTTTGGCAGTTACAGAGTGAATGACGTCACACGCGGCAGCGGCATTCGCGGATGGAGGAATGTACACAGCAGTTATTATCACATGTGAGAATTCTCTTGGTAAATAATATGGGCGAAGTCCGACAGCCAACAGTTCAATATCTGGACTACAAACGCGCTCCTTAACAGTCACATGACCGGGGTTACACCACATGTTGTTGATGTAAACAGCCAGCCCCCCTCCTTTCCTCTTACCGCTCTCTCTCCTCGTCCTGTCGCTCTGTATCACGCTGAAGCCGTCCAGTGTAATATTAGAGTCTGGCACATCACTATGTAACCAAGTCTCAGTAAAACACATCAGACTGCACTCGCGGAAGATGTTTTCAGTCTTTAACAAAGCTGTCAACTCGTCCATCTTATTGTCCAGAGATCTCACGTTGCCCATGATAAGAGACGGGACATACGGCTTGTACTTTCTCATCCTTTCCTTATGCGCCGCGCGTTTCTCTTCCTCTTTGGCTCCTCTGCGCCGCTTCCTTCCACCTCTGCATCCCCTTATCGTCCTCCTCCGTATCTCATCCGGAATGTTTAGAGTCCTATACAGAGTCGGATCTCTGATGCCGGCCGGCTTCAGTGCGATCAGCTGTTCCCTGGTGTAAACAAAGGAGCCGCCTCCTTGCTGTTGCGCGCTGATCACCCGGAGCGCCGAAAGTGTAATTAAAATTGCGTAACTAAGAACAAGAACACTTTCAAAACGCATGGTTTGAAAGGGCGACCATACTTTTTAAATAGAATAAAGTTATAAATAAATAATAGAAGGAAAGTATAATAAAAAGTAAAAAACACACAAGAATTCCGAGAGCAACTGCACCAAGCTGCTGCACGCTCGCGCATGCGCAGTAAAAAAAGATGAGATCTGCATCAAGTTGCGATTTCTTCCATCTTCTCTCTGCAGTTCTTAATTCTCTCCTGTTGTTGCGTAGTACATCAGATAGCCAAGGAGCAGGACAAGACGTCTTCCTTGGTTTAGATGACAGCGGGCAAAGGAGATGTATGGATGAGGAGAGAGAGGAGAGGAAAGTTTCAGTCGCAGCCTGTTCCCTGAAATGGCGGGAATGAGATGCTGCGTCCGAATGCCGCACTGCCGGACATTCCTTCAGACAAAATCGATCTGAGGAATGTTTCCGATTGACTCCTATTTATAACCTGCAGGTGCGTCTCATCAGATGATGTCACCTGACCGAAGTTATATAAGCCAAAATTTGGCGTGTTTGATACACACATACAATTCAACTTCATAACCGGCAACACGAAAAGATGTTCCAGCATCTCGTTCCCGCTTTTTCAGGGAACAGGGTTACAGCAAAGTAACCCGAGACGACTTTCTCTCTCTCTCTTAAACATTGAAAATTTGTTTTCTTTTACTTTAATTTCTGACACAATATTAGGAACCTGAATGCCCAGTGGACTTAAAACCTGAAAAATAAAGCATCAAGAATAACATTAAAATAAGATTGAATTATTAATGTGTGTGTTGGGAAAAGTGCACATTAAATGTACAAAAAGCTATCAGGTGGTATACAAACACACAGATATCCAGTGTGTGTGTGTGTGTGTGTGTGTGTGTGTGTGTGTGTGTGTGTGTGTGTTGTTTGTGATGTAGACAGGAAGTTAGATCTTGCCCTATCTGCAATGTGGTTTCAATCTGGAACTTGAGGGCACTCTAAAACATCGAGATGGAAATACTCTTGCTCTTCATTCTGCTGTAGTATGCAAATATACACACTGTTACTAATGGTATGTTGATTTTATATTTATATTTATGATAATTATTAAACTCATAGAACTGGTTATAAATACATTTAGATAAACAGCATTGTATAAAAAAAAGTTACATTCCACAATTACAAACAGTATAAACTGTAAGGATGTATTAAAAAAAAAATCTAAACAAGAAGTTATTAGTCACAGAAAAAGTCTATGGTGATTTTCTTTCATCGTTCATCGATTAATAAATACATGGTCCGCTGTGGTGACCCCTTTCTGGGAGAAGACCAACAACAACAGCATCAAATAATAAATACACTGGAACATCTGATTGTAAGTAACTCGGTCTGCGAGCGTTTTGCAAGACCAGAAAAAGAAAAATTTTAAATACATTTTGACTTAATAAATGAGCATGGTCTCAATATTTAATTAAATATAGCTTTTATTTGTATAGCACATTTAACAATTAACATTGTTGCAAAGCAGCTTTACACAATAAAAATAATTATTTAAGTTTGTATGTGTGTGTGTATGAGATGTGAGTGTGTGTGAATCAGAATGATCAGATCGTACCTGATGAACGAGTCGAGTGTGATGGTGCTGAGGGGAAAACTCCCTGAGATGGTGATATGAAGAAACCTGGAGAGGAACCAGACTGAACAGGGAACCAGATAGCAGGGATTGATCTGCACTCATACAGCGTGTTAGGAGGCTGGAGGTTCAGTATAACAGGAGATGTGGAGAAGTTCATATGGAGTCCAGTTGGTTATTGGAGGATCAGGTAGACTGTAGGAAACTCCAGTCCTGAACTATCGAGCGACTGCAGTCACAAGTTTATCTTTTAAAATATTTTAGAATAGATAGAAAGGAGAAGTGGCATGAAGTGGTAACAAAGGGAAACTAACAAAGGGTTATTTTATAAATGTTATTTATTAATTGATGAACAATTTAAGTATTCAAACACTTTTGGAGTTGCTATCTATTATAGTTATTCTAAAAAAATAAAACATTTAATAAGCATGATCAAAGATCCGTCTAAGAAAGAAGCAGATTCTCCACATTTGTACTTTAGTTGGCTGTATTTCTCTTAGCACATAGCCTTCAGTTCCTCAAATTCACTAGAATCTACCTGATGGACTCTAATATAAATTTCCCATAAGATCCCTGTGAGAAGGTTGGCTTGACCACACACACGGCCTCTCTCTCTCCCTGGGGTGAAGTTACACTACATTTGCTTGGTTGATGAGATTCAATTCTCCTTGTATATGCTATATTTCTCCCATAAGCAGGTTCATGTCATGATGCTCCATCACTGTGCTTTACTGTACTGTATGTCTGGTGGTCTGGGCCTCATACACACAAAACCCTTTCATCTTCAACAATGCCATGCTGGATTATTACCAAAGAGATGTTTTGGCTTTGACTGATCAGAGGAAAGTTGCTATAATAGATTAATTGAAGTTTCATTTGATTTTCATTAGCATTGAATCATCAGTGTTAAACTAAAAGAAAATCTCAGACTCTAAACACTTCAGGAGGTGAAGGTGAAACTGTGCCCTGTGCATATTTAAAAAAAACTACACATTTAAGATGCTTGTTATTTTTTTTTTCAGATTTGTCTCTGCTAAATTTAACATCGCTGTACACACTGACTGTCCAAGAGAAGGGCAGCATTTCACTGCAGTGTGACATCACCGATCATGAGGAGGTGGCCTGGTATCGACTGACTTTCTACACCTTAACCCTCCTGATCTCAGCACAGAAAACCCGCACTATAAAAAGCCTCCCTGTTTATTACAGCAAAGATGAGAATCGATTTGTCTTAAGGTCAGACAGTCAGATCACCACAGCTACCTTCACCATCAACAACATCAAGGAGGAAGATCTGGGGCTGTATTTCTGTGGAATTACAGCCGAGCCTGCTCAGATGCATTTCGGCAGAGCGACCAGACTTCAGTTTGAAGGTCTGTGCACTTTATTGCACACTTTATTTTATTATTATATTAATATATTGCACGTAAATTAAAAAGTAGACACAAGATAAACATCCAGTGATTAAGACTGTACATGGAATAAAGAAGTAAACACGTCACCCAATCAGAGGAGGTCACATGACCCATAATAGCACAGAGACTTTAGGTATTTTGAGCAGCTCCATTGAAAATATTTCTACATATACTGTATATATATATAAAGAGGAAAAATAGTTGGGGGTGTGCTGCTACAGGAAAATAATCCACAACCAGATGGTGTGATGTAACTTCATGCAAACCGGAATCTCTGATTTAGTTGATTAGTTTCGACAAACAGCACATAGTCATTGGTTTATTCTCTGAATAGCTCAGCAGCTTAACAATTACATTACAGGCTCTGGGTTACTGATCAGAAGGTCATGATTCGAGTCCCATTTGCACATTAGCTTTACTTTAATGCATATGCAACAAAAAAGCTTTCTTCCTCATTCAGAATTCACATACTGTATGCACACAGGAACGAGAAATGTTGGCAAACACACACACACACACACACACACACACACACACACACACACACACACTAATAATAACATGTGGTTTGCTGGAGAGGATGTGAACTAGTGACTCAGTAATAATTTTCATTGTTTTAATTCTATTCAGATGAAGAAGAAGAAGAACCAAAAGAAACATTTTCGATCCAAAAACCACCAGGAGAGAGAGAGAGAGAGGAGAACACGGGTAAGACACTACACAATTCACAATTAAATATGCATACAGATGCATTTATACATTCAGTTTCTCATGCTAAGTGGAACTTTAAGGACTATAGTCTTTTTGAGGTTGAGTCTCCGT
Source organism: Channallabes apus (assembly GCA_030522415.1). Classification (NCBI taxonomy): domain Eukaryota; kingdom Metazoa; phylum Chordata; class Actinopteri; order Siluriformes; family Clariidae; genus Channallabes; species Channallabes apus. The sequence continues at coordinate 190,536 of CM060107.1, forward strand.
CTAACTAGGGTTAGTGGTCTGCGGTTGACCCTGAGCCGATAGAGTAGCAGATAAGATAAACGCCTCTGAGAGACAGAATAAGCTGATTTGTTGCCTGTTCTTATTCTACACCGGTTTTCTGTATACTTAGATTCAATAAAATAACACTTTGCATAACATTTCATCCCTAATAATCTCTCTCTCTCTCTCTCTCTCTCTCTCTCAGCAGGTGAATCGAGTGTGTGTGTGAGGATATTGATGTTTGGAGGTGTGGGCGTGTCTGCTCTGCTCCTCCTCCTCACTACAATAGTTGCCTGTAGTGTGATCAGACACAGAAAACAACAACATCAGTTATAAGATAAATCGTTTTGGTTTTAGTAAAAGATTAATAATGTACAGTATCGAGGTCACATTATTGTAAATAAGTATTAATGAATCAGGAGCATTAATGTTGTTCAGTATCCGGTTTTACACTGCTCTGCATTTTGCTTTATAGATGTTTTAGCATCTGTTATAATAAATAGCAAGTGTTATAATAAATAATAAATCCTCACAGCACCCAATCATAAATTAAACCTTTTATTTTACTCTTTATTTACATTGTTCTTCTTCTTTTAATTTTTACACAATATAAAAAACCTGATGTTCAACAAAATGAATATACAAGTGTTATTAGATAGAAAGTTTATTGTAATGGATAGTAAATTGTGGGTTGTGACGTATTTTCATAACTGTAATGATCACGGTGGGACAGAACCTGAGTGATCGGTATGAACCTGACAGAGCACAAAAAAATGGTAATATACAGTATATATATATATATATATATATATATATATTCCAACAGACGAGTGACAGAGACAGGAGTAACAGAGTGTAAAAAAGGTTTTTATTTCATGCATAATGGGGACAGCGCCTTCTGTTGGGCTGTGATGGTATTTGATCTGTGAAATAAGAGCTGATGAGATGCTGTGGTTGAGTTGCACGTTTTAAACTATTAGAGAAACACCAGTTAAAAAGTTATTAAAAACACATTAACAATTGTTTGTGGATTCATCCGTTTATGAACTTGTTAGGTAAGTGTTATTGCGCATTTGGCGTCGAATGTGTTATTTTATATTGAGTCATTTTGAATTTTTATTATTCTTTTTTGACTTGTAGTTAATCTGTGTGTTATCTTGTGTTTTATTTAGCACTGATTCATTTTTCATGCAACAAAATCCTTATTTCCCCATTATATCCTCATTGTGCAGGTATGTTACAGAAAATGTTGTTTTAAAGTGTTTATTGGTTCATTTGTTGAGTTGAGAATAATTAAATGCGTGTAATTCATAATGAAAGTAATTCATTGAGAATGTTTATTGTAACTGTTAATTGAAAAAAGATATTCCACTGCGATCACAAAGATAAAAATTTTCATTTGATAAAGAATTTAAAATATTAATGCGGTTTTGAATAAACAGCAGCGATGCATTTTTCTTCTACCTGACATATCCAAGAATCCAAATACACAGTTTGAAGTCTGAAGACTCCCCATTAACACACACCAGCAAGGCTTCTGTATGAGCACTTTTTAAAAAAAAATCCTCATTCACCTAAAGTAGGCTGATTTGCAGACACGTATCTGTGTCATTTGGGTTTTAAGGGTAAAGAGATGTTCTGTATATTCACTGCCTGTTAAAATCTTCTATAATAAAATGTAGCTGAAATTTCACAGACCGTCCTTTATTAGAGTTTAAAGTGGAAATCCAGCTAGCGTTTACTATTTAACTATCTTAACTAAAGATACACTTGATTATTTAACACATAATGTTAAATACATATAACATATCGCATGTGCTTCTCTGATTTTGTAATATACTGTATAGAATAAATAAACATTTGTACATCCTTTAGTTTCTGCTTCTGTGGATTTGGGAACGGTTGATGCTCAGTACACCCAAGTCAAGATGTGTCCTGTGTAATGCATGTTTTAGAAAACCAGTTGGTAATAACACTTCAGCTTCTTCTCACCTCCCAAAACATTACAGTATGAGGCATGGCTGTGCTAAAATCACCTCTAACCCATCATGTGTTGGCTCTAATACACAGCCATCGGCTCCTAATCATGAACACATCGATGTCCATTGCTGCAACTCCAACAGTGCTGCTGGTATCTCAGGCCTTCACTGCTGAGGCAGCTGATCATAGCTGTGACCATAAGGGTGTTGGTGCCTCTTATTATAGCAATCCCCAAAGCCAGTGGTGGACACCAGGGGTAACGACACATGGGTTGTCAGAATGAGGAAGGAGACGTTTCTAGGACAGTTAACTTGTGGAAAAATGTACCAGGTGACCAAGCGGAGTATGACCATGGCAACTGCAAAAGCAAAACCTTCTTTTAGCTAAATCCATGATTTTATTCACATAGTATAGACGCAAATTACCTCTGCTTAGAGGAAGATAAAAAGACAGACATACATGAACATTCACAGTAGATAGAAATCAGATGTTCTAAACCTGGCTAGAATAATTTCACTTAGTGATGAGCAGAAAGCAGTTTTGCAAACAACGTTTTACATGGTAGCGCCTTCACATGAGAGCTCCTACAGTGTTATGGAGGATGTGGTTATGGTCCATCTGAAGAGAAACAACACTGACTCCATACACATCAACTACATAATGCAAACCACAACCAAGCTCACAGCTGATACGGAATCTTGAGAAAACCTCATTCCAGAGCTGAGTAAGACTAAATTATTAAAAGTCTGTGTTTGTTTTTTTCCCCTATCTGCATCCTAGCGTCATCCAGATCTCATCATTATCTAAAGACATTTTTCTCACTCATACACACCTCCATACACTTTCTTTGTATTCTGTGAAGCTGCTTTGAGACAATTACCATTGTTAACAGCACTATATAAATTTCATTAAATAAAATTGAATTGAATTGAATAGACAGATTTCCAAACCACTTCAACTGGCTTTTTTTTTTTTCAAAGCAGAGAAGCCACAACTCAACCTAAGCTTTACTTGAATGTTTGAGTTTCTCACACTCTCTCTAATGCTGAGCCAAGCTCCGCTGTAATCATGTTCAGCACTGCTACTGTACTTTATTCTTCTTCCAGTCCACACGGAGCTAATGAGTCTTAACCTCAAAAAGACTATAGAACAATCCAGAACATATGGATATTAATAATGAGAACAGTGAAATGTGCTCTGTATCTTTTTCTCCTGGTGTTTTTGGGGTAGAAAATGTTTCTTTACCTGAGAAGAAAAACATTGAAACCTGTTACTGAGTCAGGATGTCACATCCTCTTTAGCAAGGAGGAAACAGAAAGCCACTTTTAAAGTCTGCATGTGTGCGCACACACTTTTTGTCTCTTATGTGGTTTTATGTGAATTCTAAAGAAAGAGAAGTATTTTGCCGTTACACAGCAGCAAACGGGCCTCAAACGCGACTTTCTGATCAGCAAACCAGTAATGAGCCTTCAGCAGACAGATACATAGACAGATACAGTAGATACAACTTTATTGTAATTTCATAGTAGTGTACAGTATATATATAGTTTAGTAACAAGTTAATGGGGCGATGGGCGGGGCTTCAACGCATGTGGAGACGAGAATGTTACAATAGCTGGGCTGCTACAATATCATTTCATTTACAAAAAGATTGCAAAAAAATTTATTGGCAAAGCTGGCTCCACTCCAGCTGTGTCAAGACATCAATCACACGCAAATACACCTGCGTTAAACCTGTGTGAGGAGTGATATATTATTATTATTATTATTATTATTATTATTATTATTATTATTATTATTATTACAACAGTAACAAAGATATTTGTATTAAGTTTAATCTTGTAGCACTTTTAATATAGCCAGGAAAGGGCTCGCTACGTATGCAATCTTTACAAGCTCCAGTAGTATCTGGTCAAAGGGAAAAATAATGTCTGAAGCAGAGTTTGTGCAAATGTGATAGACATCCAAAAGTGACTGTCGCACAACTGAATTTCCCAAGCACAAAGGAGAATAGTGTGTAAATCAGCAGAAATATGGCAAGTCTGGAGAGACGCTAAGCCTTGCAATGTATACATGCCACCATCTTGGTCTACTCTGTATGCTAAGCTGTTCTAAGTGAATAAGCTTGCAAATGGTAGAGTATTAACTGTAAAATTGCCAAATCTGTAAAGATGCTGAAAGACACCGTCAAGGTGCTGGGAGATGCTAAGCATCATGTTGCATGCCGCTATCTTGGTCTTATATTATGTATGTAAATTTAAGCTAATTATAACGTGCTCAAAGCAAATATGTAAGAAACTTCGATTGGATAATTATTGCACTTCAGCCTCCATTAATGCAGTAAATCATAACAGTAAAAAGCTTATAATTTCTTAAACAACCATGGCAGAAGACATGGTCATGGCAAAGATGTTCCTCTGTTTCAGAAGGGTCTAATTAGTGGTGACCAATCAGTTTTGAGGAAGACATGTGATCAGAGATTACTTAAACATTTGGTGAAATGAACAAACAAACTCACAACAGTAGAATTCACAACATGATTATTGATTATTGAATATTTAATAGTGAAAGTAAGAGCATATCCACACACACAATGCAAGAGCTCAAGGGATTGGGACCAAACAGCCATGTAGCCTTAAGAAAATCACCTGTTAATGATACTAAAAAAGGCTTGAGTTGGCTAGGGAGCATAAAGAATGATCTTTATGATCATGTGATCTGAGGAGTCCAGATTAACCCGGTTTCAGAGTGATGGACCGAAGCTTCGAGGGGTAGAGTTATGATCTGGGGTTGGGTATGTTGGTCAGGTCCGTCATGTAAGGAAAAAGCACAATTGTAGGTAATGTATGTATAATTAATGGGATACAGTATTTTGGAGATTGTTTGGGGAGTCTGCAGCAGTGACATGGAGCAGCAGCTCTAGAAGCCTGGGCAGATTTCAGTTTGTGAAATAAGCCTTTTTGTGCAGCATGGTGGCAAAATTATTAGCACTATGGCCTCACACCTCCTTCCAATATTCATATAAATGATTCAATTATTCAATATAATAATTCAATTCAGTTCAATTTTTATTTGTATAGCGTTTTTAACAGCTGACATTGTTGCAAAGCAGCTTTACACAATAAAAGGAATTATTTAAGTTTGTATGAAATGTGAATGTGACAGTGCTGAGGGAAAAAACTCCCTGAGATGGTAATAGGAAGAAACCTTGAGAGGAACCGGACTCAACAGGGAACCCATCCTCATCTGGACCCGGTTTCTCGAAAGCTTCTTATCGCTAAGAGGTTCTTAAGTTGTACCCTTGTGTACCCCTCCTCATGCTGGATCATTATAATTATAAGTACATTACTGTTTGGCTTGGTGTGTGTGTGTGTGTGTGTGTGTGTGTGTGTGTGTGTGTGTGTGTGTGTGTGTGTGTGTGTGTGTGTGTTTAATGCGAATGATGTGGTTTGATGCCTCTTATTTCTAAGGAAGTGGAAACAGTTTCAATTGTTGTTGCACACTCGAGATGGAAGTGCACCTACTGCTCTTTTTTCTGGCATATACACATGTGCAGGCCTTTGCAACTGGTATGTTTACTTTTAAATGATATTCTTTTTTTAGTGTCAGTATTATTACTATTATTTCTGTAAGAAAAGAGTATTTGAAGGAGTGTCTTATTCTTATTTTCCCATTTTGTTACTTTAGTTAAAAAAAAAATGAAACTCCATCATACTGAAGGTTACTGTATGTTTATCATTATGTTCTTATGTTCATTTAGTCAGTAGAATTGAATGTGTGTCCTCCAAGCCGTCAGTACATAATGACTGCATGTAGAGTAAAGAGCATCGTGGCCATTTTTCCTGATATGAATTTTTTCTTTCTGTTTCAGAGAACTCGTCATTCCCTCACACACTGACTGTCAGGCCGGGAGAGAACACCAGACTGCTCTGTAACATCACCGGGTATGAGGTTGTGTCCTGGTACTGTCTAAATGATACAGAAGATTTTACACTCCTGATTTCAGCAGAGAAAACCCGCACTCGTAAAATCCTTCCTGTTAATTATAACAAAGATGATGATCGCTTCATCCTGGAGCCGGACAGCGAGGTTAACACGGCCATATTCACCATCATTAACATCAATAAAGACGACCTGGGACGTTATTTCTGTGGAACTAAAGCCAGATTCCAGGACCGTATGCAATTTAAGAAGGTGGCCACATTGCAGTTTGAAGGTTTGTGTTCCTCTGTAATCAATAATTTGTTGAGACTGAATAGGATATTAATCTACATAATAATCACTTTTATTAATGACAGGATCCATGAGTTAATAGTTCAATATATAGTCATTATTCTATTTTTGAAGTGTGACATTTCCTGCAAAAGTAGAATATTGAGTATATATTGAAATAACTGATACATTACAAAATATTATATTGACGTGTTTGTAGCTTGTGAATCCATGTGATTTGATTGATTTACAGGATAGATTTTGTCATTACTAAAGAAATTAATATCATGCATATGAATAGCCTGTGCAGAGCTCCGCCGTTGTTGGTTCCCAAGTGCCGGATGAGAAAGGAGAAGGGTTGGGCGTTGGGCTAGCAACCGGCCTCGGCAAAAAAACCAACCGCTACGGAAACAGCGAAAGTCCTCTACAATGGAGAACTCGCGTTGCCCTATGCACCGATCGGTGCGGGTGGCCTTAAGGATTAAGGAATAGTCTGTGCAATATTAACTATTTATTCATTACAATATGTGTAGTTTAATTACATATTACTATTATTATTAAGTTACATTAGTATTACAGTATGTTGCCTTCGATAACAAATAGTACATTAAATGAATGCCAGCTCTCATGCAGGCTCTGTGTTATTTTGCTTTTCTATGATGCCCACGGATGATGGGTCATTTTGCGTGTCCGCTTCCAGCAAAGTAATGCACTGTTGTACCTTTCTTCCTTTTTCTGCTCACAGTTTCCTTTGAACTGAGTAGTTTTACCCCCTAAAATATGGAATCTTACTTGGAATTCCTGAATTCTACAGTATGTGCAGTACACATCACAGGGAGCTACTAGCTAATCAGAACACAGCAAATGACCCTTGCTCACTCACTCCTTGCCCGTTCAAACTCTCAGACGCCACCTATAGAAAGACTGAGTCAGCCAGTATACAGTCATCCTACTCATGAAAGTCATGAAAGTGTCTTAGAATCACTCTAAGGAATTTTAAAATATTCCTACATAAAAGTTGTTTATGAAGCGTCCTACACTTTTCTTCAGGACTGAGTAGGACTGCACCGAGGAAAGTGTAGGACGTCATTTTTACGACATAAAGTAGGCTGATAGTGGGTGTTCGAAAAAGTGAAATCAGCAGCAGTTGTGTGAAACTTTATACACGCAGACAAAACTTATAGCTGCATGACATCATCCTAATCAGACTGGTCCAATCACAACTGTTTACACCCCTATAATAGAGCTGTGTAGGACCATCATAATCTGATCAAAACATTTAGAAAAGAAAGTGAAACTTATGAAGGATGAGGTTGTTTTGGCTGCAGAGAAGTAAAATCTAAAGAAATAATTGAAGTAAAATTCTTCCCTATCTTTAAAGATAAACAGTGAGTGGGGGAGTCTGTGGCACGTACTGTACCCCTGAGGAGTGTGAAACAAGGGGATTGTCACGCTCTCAGTGCCTTCGCGCTGATCAAAGACTTTTGATATTTCCTTTCCCACGCTGTTAGACCCTCATCACGTGGTCATGCTTCCCACGCTCCCGGACCGCCCCGCCGGCACACCGGTTTCTCATCTGGCGCTGATTTCATCCAGCTTATAAGGAAGCACAGCGCGCTGCCTCGCGCTGGATTATTGTGTGTTTTTTTGGCCATAGTTTTCTCGCGTTTCTGTTCATGACTTTTCACGTTGCCGATCTCGCTTGTCTCTCGTTTTTCCCCTCACCTCCCGATTTGGATTATTGCCACGCTTGGATTTAACGGCTTTGAACTTTCGCTTTTGTTTCTCGACCACGGCTCAGCTTCACGTTTTGGCTCGACGCCCTCGCTGACTGATCACACGGCTTTGATCTCTTGCTCTCCCCTCCTCGACTTCGACTCAGCTCCATGCTCACAGCGCGTCTCCCGCCCCCGCGGATTTCCCGGCGCAACACGCCCACTCTCATTCCTCCAAGCACAGTCAACGCCTCGTGCCTGCACCTGCATCTGGATTCACCTCCGTGAACTGACGAACATCGCAGCTCCCTGACAGAATAATCCAGCCATACCATGGATCCAGCAGGATTAGACAGGATAAGACAGGCGTTGGAGAATCAAGGCGTTCTCCTTGGTAAACACCAGGAGGAGTTGGTCACCACCAGACAGACGCTCGCTGACGTCACCGTCCAAATGCAGCGCCTCCAGATGCCCACGGCACGGCCCACTCTCATGGACCTCCCGCGGGAGCCACGCCTGCCAGTCCCTCCCACTTACGGTGGAGAACCAGGTACATGTAGATCCTTCCTGTCCCAATGTTCTCTGATTTTTGAGCTTCAGGCCTCCACCTTCTCTTCTGAAAGATCCAGGGTAGCCTACATCATCACCCTTCTCACGGGTAGGGCCCGCGAGTGGGGCACGGCTCTCTGGGATGCACATGACCCATGTTGCGACAGTTTTTTGGAATTTTCTGGAGAGATGAAGAGGGTCTTTGACCGGTCTCACGTCGGCAGAGAGGCCGGAACCAAGCTACTACGCCTCCGCCAGGGGTCATGTTCCGCTTATGATCATGCCATCGAGTTTCGGACCTTAGCTGCCTCCAGTGGATGGAATACTAGAGCCTTGGCCGACGTCTTCCTGGAGGGGCTGTCGGAGGCACTCAAGGACGAGTTAATCTCCCGCGAACTCCCTTCGGACCTCCACGAACTTATGGATCTCGCAGGGAGGATCGACTCGCGTCTTCGTTCGAGGCACCCTTTCCGGAGGTCACCCCACCCTCCCCCTCCTCGCACACAGAGTAATCGGGAGGACCCTACGCAGCTGGGCAGAACCCGCATCTCTGATGAGGAGAGACGCCGCCGCCGCCTGGAGAGAGCTTGCTTCTACTGCGGGGACTCAGGCCACATGCTGAAGGACTGCCCACTAAAAGGGAGGCACCCCCTAGTCAGATTGGGAGCCCTAGAGGGCGCTCCTCCCGATAAACTCCCGGAACCCCGCCCACTGCTCTCTGTAATACTAGTTATCAACGGCCGACCTCACCCCATTTAGGCGCTCATTGACTCCGGTTCCGATCGGAACCTCATCAGCTTCGCTACAGCCAAAGCGCTGCAGATCCCCTGCACTCCGCTGGACCATCCACTGTCCGTCCAAGCCCTAGATGGAAGCCCCCTTCCACCAATCACTCACAGAACCCTTCCACTCACTCTGAGAACATCTGGGAATCATTCTGAGAGGATCTGCCTCCTCGTCATCCGTAAGTCTCACGCCGCCCTGGTCCTCGGCCTTCCATGGCTAGCGCTTCATGGCCCCCAGATTGACTGGGTCAAACATGTGATCACGGGTTGGAGTCCCTCTTGTGCCACGTCATGCCTTCACTCTGCACTCCCTACACCCCCAATTACAGCCAAGACTGAAAACACCCCGGACATCTCTAACGTCCCCACTTATTATCACGATCTCCAGCAGGTTTTCAGCAAAACCCAAGCCATGTCGCTTCCTCCTCATCGTCCATACGACTGTGCCATCGACCTTCTCCCAGGCACCTCCCCGCCCAAAGGCCGACTGTACTCCTTGTCTCGCCAAGAGAGAGAATCCATGAACACCTACATCACAGAGGCCCTCGCCGCCGGAATCATCCGCCCATCCTCCTCCCCTGCTGGGGCAGGTTTCTTCTTCGTGAAGAAGAAAGACGGGTCCCTTCGCCCATGTATCGATTACAGGGGCCTCAACGAGATCACCGTCAGGAACCGCTACCCACTTCCACTCATGGCGACCGCCTTCGAGCTACTCCAGGGGGCCGACACGTTCACGAAACTCGACCTGCGAAACGCTTATCACCTTGTCCGCATTCGCGAGGGAGATGAGTGGAAGACAGCCTTTAACACCTCTACGGGACATTACGAATATCTGGTGGTCCCTTTTGGTCTCACCAACGCCCCCGCCGTCTTCCAATCCCTAATTAATGATGTCCTCCGCGACTTCCTCAATTCGTTTGTTTTCGTTTACCTGGACGACATTTTAATTTTCTCTCAAGGATTGGAGGAACACCGTCACCATGTTCGTCAGGTTCTCCAGAGGCTCTTGGAGAACAAACTCTATGTCAAGGCGGAGAAGTGTGAGTTTCACACATCCTCCACCACCTTCCTGGGATTTGTCGTCTCCCCGTCCATGCTGGAGATGGAACCAGCCAAAGTCCAGGCTGTCTCTAGCTGGCCCATACCAGCCTCGCGGCGAGACCTCCAACGGTTTCTGGGGTTTGCCAACTTCTACCGACGCTTCATACGAGGATACAGCTCCGTTGCCGCCCCCCTGACCTCGCTAACCTCCGCCAAGACCCAGTTCTGCTGGAATAAGGAAGCCGACCAAGCCTTCAATGATCTTAAGGAAAGATTCACCTCTGCCCCCATCCTCACTATTCCTGATCCATCTCAGCAGTTTGTGGTGGAGGTCGACGCCTCCAATACCGGGGTGGGTGGCATCCTCTCTCAAAGGTCCACCCAGGACAACAAGATGCACCCATGCGCATTCTACTCCCGTCGTCTAACCCCAGCTGAGAAAAACTATGACGTGTGACCATAGTGTCACACGTCATAACTATGACCATTTCTAGTGTGGACCGACCATAGAAACCTGGAGTATCTGCGCACTGCCAAGAGACTCGATGGTCGTCAGGCTAGGTGGTCATTATTTTTCTCCAGGTTTAACTTTACCCTGTCCTACCGGCCAGGCTCAAGGAATTCTAAGCCGGACGCCCTCTCCCACCAGTTTTCCCCCTCCCAGGAGCCTACGTTGTATGACACTATCCTCCCGTCCCACTGCCTCGTCGCCGCCATGGAACTGGACATAGAAAGCAAGGTTCGGCAGGCCCTGGCCCAGGAGGCCGGACCTAGCGAAGTTCCACCTAACTGTCTCTTCGTTCCCCTTCGCCTGCGCTCACAAGTTCTGGAATGGGCTCACGGATCCAAGCTATCTTGTCACCCAGGCGCCGCCCGAACCCGCTTCATCGTCCAGCAACGATTCTGGTGGCCCACGTTGGCGGAGGGCACATCCAGATTCGTGGCAGCTTGCGACATCTGCACACGTTGTAAGAATGACAATCGACCAACTGCTGGTCTTCTCAGACCCCTACCGGTTCCTCAACGCCCTTGGTCCCTTATTGCGGTTGACTTTGTCACTGGCCTGCCCTCGTCCGACGGCAATAATTGCGTCATGACCATCGTCGACCGCTTTTCTAAATCAGTGCACCTGGTGCTTCTTCCTAAGCTGCCATCTGCCAAGGAGACAGCGGAACTACTCGTTCTCCATGTATTTCGGCTCCATGGCCTCCCCACAGACATTGTGTCGGACCGGGGTCCTCAGTTCACCTCTCAGTTTTGGGGCGCATTCTGCAGGCTCGTCGGGGCTACTCCCAGCCTATCGTCAGGTTTCCACCCCCAGTCCAATGGGCAAACAGAACGAATGAACCAAGCACTAGAGGTTTCCCTCCGCTGCATGACGACCCGGGACTCCACCACCTGGAGCAAGTTTCTCCCTTGGGTCGAATATGCCCACAACTCTCTGCCCTCCTCGTCGACAGGCTTGTCCCCGTTCCAGTGCTGCTTAGGCTACCAACCTCCACTCTTCCCAGTCCAAGAATTAGAGGTGGAGACTCCGTCAGCTCAACACTTCGTCCGCCGCTGCAGACAAACGTGGCTACATGCTAGGCGAACTCTGACACGAGCCATCTCCTCTTACAAGAGACAGGCGGACCGCCACCGCACCAAGGCTCCCAGATACCGGGTGGGAGATCGAGTCATGCTCGCCACAAAGGACATTCCCTTGAAGACACTTTCACGCAAGCTCTCTCCCCGTTTTATCGGACCCTTCACAATAACCAGGATAATCAACCCGTGCGCTGTCCGTCTCCTACTCCCATCGTCTATGCGACGCATCCACCCCACCTTCCATGTGTCCCAGCTACGACGCATCATAAACTGTACTCTAAGAGTAACTGTAACATCGTAAACTGTACTCTTCATCCAGCTTATAAGGAAGCGCAGCGCGCTGCCTCGCGCTGGATTATTGTGTGTTTTTTTGGCCATAGTTTTCTCGCGTTTCTGTTCATGACTTTTCACGTTGCCGATCTCGCTTGTCTCTCGTTTTTCCCCTCGCCTCCCGATTTGGATTATTGCCACGCTTGGATTTAACGGCTTTGAACTTTCGCTTTCGTTTCTCGACCACGGCTCAGCTTCACGTTTTGGCTCGACGCCCTCGCTGACTGATCACACGGCTTTGATCTCTTGCTCTCCCCTCCTCGACTTCGACTCAGCTCCACGCTCACGGCGCGTCTCCCGCCCCCGCGGATTTCCCGGCGCGACACGCCCACTCTCATTCCTCCAAGCACAGTCAACGCCTCGTGCCTGCACCTGCATCTGGATTCACCTCCGCGAACTGACGAACATCGCAGCTCCCTGACAGGGATATTCCATGTTAATAATAAAAGAAAAACAGACATGAATAATTTAATACAAATATATAACATTATATATACTTGAGTATACCACTTTTGAGTTTTGATGCAGTGATAATGTTTTTGGGTAACATGTCTCATGTCTCCTATGGTGCTCGAAATTATGATTTTAATGTGTGTGGCATGGACGATGCCAACAACTCCAGGGAAACCAGCGACGCGCATGAATGGTGGGGAAATGTCGGCCATGACAAACTCGAATCATCCCTGTTATAGAGCTGCATCTCTACTGTTACCAAAAACGTAAAGTAGAAGTCACCTGTGGAGACACCTGAAAGTACAGTATGACAAAAATGACATCACTTTGAGAATGTTTGCCCACTTAGGAGCGATTTCCTACTCTGAGATGCTTAGTAAATATGGGCCCAGATCACTCAGTTAAAACACACAAAACACTGAAAAATGTCAAACAAAAAAGAGCATCACTTTAAGCAGTCACTCTAATAACTCATAAATCGACACACTTCACGGATGTTAAAATTCCAAGGTAAAGGTTTACTCTTATCTGCTTTATATTTCAGTTGAAAAAGAGGAACCAGAAGATGAAAACGAGGATGTGGAGAAAGAAGGCAAGAAATAAACAAAATAGAGAATTTGAGTGTAATCACTTTACTTTTAGAATAACTCTAAAAATCCTCTCTTTCTCTCGCTTTCATCAGGTGAACCAACTGTGTGTGAGAAAGTGCTGATGTTTGGAGGTGTGGGCGTGGCTGCTCTACTCCTTCTCCTCTCTACAATAGTTGCATACAGCGTCATTAGATGCTGATCATATTTAATAGACTGTTGAATTAATTTAACAAACATTAATGTTCTGAGACATAAAATAACGATGCTGTAGCTTTAAACGATGACTCAAGACGTATCTGTTTCTTCAATACCTGGACAAAAAAAATAAAAAAAACCTTCCCAACTGTATTTGTCCGGTGATACTTAGTTGGTAACCTAGTAACACAGTTTAAGTATCTACATTACGCAATGATGGAAACTTCAGAGCACTTTTTGTCTGGATAAGAGATCGCCTGCCAAATGCCTAAATGTAAATGTAGCTCAGTTATCATTAGGAATATCATTAGCATATTGTTATTAGTAGCATACTGTAGCATATTGAGTGATTTAGAATTGTATTTGCACAGGCTGTAAGCTTTTTTTGTCTGCACATCCTTTTATACTAGAGCTCAGTGGTGTGGTTAAGTCAATGGACCGGAAGGTCCCAGGTTCAAACCACACCACCACCAAACTACCACTCATGAGCTCTTGAGCAAGGCCCTAATCCTTCAACAGCTTAGATGTGTAAGGAGAGGAACATTTAAGTCACTCTGTACAAGGTTTTCTGCCAAATGCCATAAAGGTTTATTTACACACTGCTTCCTGTAGAAGAACACATTTTCCTGTATCCTGAAATCAAACATAGTGTATATCTATTTAACTGTATTTTCTCTATTTAAAATAAATAAATAAATAAATAAAGTCCTGTTATGGGTTTTTTCCCCTTCTGTGCAGCAGGGAAAATGAATGGGCCAAAACACCCCAAAATCTGTTTGTTACTGCACATCTCATCAAAGTGAAACTGTTTCAAGTCAGTCAGTGCTGCTCAAGTCAATATAGAGTTTACATCTGAACTTTATTCTCAATGAAGCAGCTGCAGAAATCACCATCTCACCGCTTGGAGAAAGGCTGTGTGTATATTGTATATACAGTACTGTATTGTAGATGTAAACTAGTCTATTAATACAGCGGGTATAGAACAGTTTCACCCCCATAAAATAATCACGTTTTGTTGCTTTGCAGTCACAAAGCTTTGTTTTATCCAGCTGTATTTACTCAGTGCACCTTTTAATCAAGTGAAAGATATAACACCAACATGTCAGAAAAAAAGGGAAAATAAGTGTGAATATTACAAAGGTAAGAATATGTCTGTGTGCCAGTGTTGCCCAGCAGTGATAATTAGACCAACCTTGTCACACAAGGACATTCACCTTTTTCTCCTTCAACCACATTGTCCTGTTGTAAGGTAAAGCTTCTGTACACTTCTTAATTTTCTGGCAGTGGCCAGCAGAATTTTCGGTGCTTTGTCCAATTAATTTTCCTTCTATCCGGACAAGTGCCTCCTGACCCTGTTGCAGAGAAAAACCCCCATGCTTTACTGTAGTGTAATAACGTGTTATTTGGATGGTGAGCCGTAGGGGATTTTTGCCTGATTTATAATTTGCTGTTGTGGCCAAATAGTTCAATTTACTGTAAGTTCTTGAGGACTGGTTTTTATCTTGCAACCCTGTCATGCCACATTTGTGGAAAATGTTTGATATTGTTGTCACTTGCACACAATTACCACTCTTTGTCATAAATTTCTGCAACTGCTTCAGAGTTGCTGTGGGCCTCTTGGTAAACTCTCTGATCAGTTTCCTCCTGGCTCTTTAAGCCAGTTTAAACACATCCTAATCCTGGGAATGCCTGTGTTGTACCTTTTAGTCCTTAATCTTTCCTTTCCTCACACAGACACTCAGGTTTCCAACCGAATCTTAGCATGTCTGGCAGACATCTCATCCTGGATGGCAGCTCATCATCTGAGATTCAGTCTGAATAAAACCAAACTTCTGTTCATCCCTGGTGATTCATCCGCAGTCAAGAATTTGATCTCTCTGGACAACAATCGGATCACTCCTTCAGCCACTGCTCAATTGTCAATTTCTTCTTTAAAACATCAGAAGAACATCATTCACCCATTTCTTTCTTCACAGCCTACTCAGGTGCTTTTCTTCCTGTATCTTGCCACATTAAAGTAAAAATCCTGATGCTCATCTACAAAGCTACCGAAAGCACCAACTTTACCTCTTTGCTCTAGTCACACCACGCATTGCACCACTGCACCAGAGAACATCCTCTTTTAAAGCCTGGATGCTAGATGGAGAGTGACGCTCAACTTGTTTCTTCAGAATTCCTCATCAACATAGTCTTGAATGTATTCATCAGGGAAAATACTTTTTGCTGTATGGAAATTAAACCTAGTAACCCAGTGTAAGTATCTATCCAGTGATGGAAATTGCAAAGCAAAATTTTTTGTCAGTTGCTCTGGAAAAGAGCATCTGCCAAATGCCTAAATTAAATCAATTTTGCGGGAAAATATTTTGTCGTAGAGTGTCCCATATGCACTCGAGATGCATACTGTTCTTTCTTCTGACTAGTACACATGTCCAAGGTTTGAACTGGTATGTTTACTTAAAATTTCCTTACTTCAAGTTCAGTTGTTTGTTAATGTCAGTATTTACTTTTATTAATACTTAGATACATCTCTGGATGCGCTGGGACACATCATCAGTGATGTTTCCTGAGATCATTGTGTGTTTCGGGTCTCACAACAGCAGACTCTCTCAGGTGACCCAGCTGCTTGCCCACTTTGCGGACCTCTTGATTAAAATCCACCTCTAGGCTCTTTCTGAGGCTTCTGTGATGGACTTGATGGCTCTCCTCTTTGCAGCTCTTATGATTCCAAGCCTGACAAAGATCATGCACATTATTCATGCACATCAGCATTATTGTCTATTGTTTTGTTTTGTTTGAATTTAGTTTGTGTTAGACTGGCTCTGAGAACTTTTCTGTGTGAATGTAGTTATGTGTTTCTTTGATTTTACCCTTAGCTTATGAGTCTGGTGGTTGTAATTATTGTCCCCGTGTTTCTAGTGTCTCTATCTGGTCTTTTGTGTCTCTCCCCATTTTCTAGTGTCCTTCCCTGGTCTCTGGGGTCTCTCCCGGCCTTTAACCTAAGCTCGACTCCTGGGTATGCTCTACGAGTGTGTATGAGGTGTGTGTGTGTGTATGAAATGCATGTATGTGGGTGTAGTGCCACTACATGTGTGTGGGTGTATGTATGATGTATGATGTGCTTAGGTGAGTATGGGTGTGTATGATATGCATGTGTATGATATGCGTGTGTGTGTAGTGCCGCTCTTAGGAGCGTAGGTGTCTGTGTGTGAGTGCCACTCGTAGGAACGTGGATGTGTCGGTGAGAGTGCCGCGAATAGAGGGGAGCATGTGGGTCACCCATAGGAGCGTGCATGAGTGTGATGCGCAAAGGTGAGTGTGGGTGTCGCTCGTAGAGTCCTGGGAGCTTTAGCTACCACCTAACCGAGCTTTGGTTATATGGTTGATGGACGTCTTAAAAGTCTGTTACCGCACTGACTATTTGTTATATGTTCCAGGTATTAGAGCCTGTATGTCAGAGCCTGTGTCACAACACAGAGCTCTTGTTATTGTATGTTTCAGGTATTAGAGCCTGCATGTTACAGAGACGGTATCTCAACACAGAGGGAGATTATGTGTTACCAGCTCCCAGAGTCCTAGTGTGTGTTATGTTTCTGGTACCCTTGAGTGTGTTTTGTTTTGTGACCCCCTGAGGGGCTTTTTTATCCCTGAGTCCCAGTGTGTGTGTTACAGTATGCTTTCAGAGCGAGGGTTTTGTTTGGTTTTGAGTATGGTTCATTAATAAAAGACTCTTTATTTTGGAATCAACCCTCTGCGTTTATGCCTGCCTTTGTAAGCCCACGGCTACACCATCAGCCCGTTACACCCGAACACCTGACACTGCGCTTGCGGCTGCTCACCAGCCCTTACTAAGACAATTCTTCTCTGGCTGCCAACATAGTTGTTGTTGGCCACTGCCTCTGAAACGGCCTCTGGTATAAACTACAGGACCTATATTACTATATTAAACAGAAATTATTTACACTTCATCCTGAAGCCAGACAGCCAGACGGTCATATTCACCATCATTAACATCAATAAAGACGACCCGGGACGTTATTTCTGTGGAACTAAAGCCAGATTCCAGGACCGTATGCAATTTAAGAAGGTGACACATTGCAGTTTGAAGGTTTGTGTTCCTCTGTTTATTAGGGGTCCAGATGCGGGAAAATCTACAATATATAATATCAGTATTTACTTTATACTTTATCAGTATTTAAGTTTTATTTATGAAGTGTGACATTTCTACAGGAGCAGAAGGAGGTTACTGTGGTAATCACATCAGATACCTGCTGCTACTTCAATAAAAATAATATTGAGTATATATTTGACTATAAACTGACACATTACTAAACATTAGTTTTCCTGACAGTTTTAGTCGCTCCAAGAGTTGAGGGGAAAATTCGTAAGTATTACAATCTATTATATCAACTAATTCCTGCTGAAGAGAGAAGTGTTAGCCTTCTTTTACAACATACTGGTTGCTTCATCAGGGCTGACCCGGCTCTCTGATCCCAGCCTCCACACACTACTTACACACACTACTTTTGTTTAGTCTTACTAAGTAATGTACTGACAGTGTGATATTTGCAACACATTAAGACTATTTTCAGTTTTCAGTGATACAGATATTTAAAGGCTTCTTTCTGTAAAAATCCTGTGAAAAGATTATATCGTAATGCCGCACAATGCTCCTTACTGTCCAGCCTAGTATACAAGTCCTCATATGCTCTTTGTTTGGCCTTTCTGTATAACCTCTTCTTCTTCTTCTTCTTCTTTGTCCTTCACCTTATGCTGCATCTCCCTGTACTCCTGTCTAATCTCTTCAGTTCTCTCAGAGTCCCACTTCTTCTTAGCTAGCCTCTTTCCCTGTATACACTCCTGGACTTCCTCGTTCCACCACCAAGTCTCTTTGTCCACTTTTCCTTTACCTGATCATACACCAAGTACCCTCCTACCTGTCTCCCTGATCAAATTGGCTGTAGTTGTCCAGTTAACTGAAAGCACCTCCTGTCCACCTACACAACATTCTTCCTTTCTCAGCTTCCACCACGTTGTCCTCTGCTCTACCTTTGTCCTCTTCACCTTCCTCAACACCAGGGTTATTTTACACACCACCATTCTGTGTTGTCTGGCTACACTCTCCCCTACCAACACTATGCAGTCACTGATCTCTTTCAGATTACAACGTCGACACAAGATGTAGTCCACCTGAGTGCTGCTGCCTCCGCTCTTACTGTATATGTCACCCTATGTTCCTGCCTCTTCTGGAAGAAAGTATTCACTACCGCCATTTCCATCCTCTTTGCAAAGTCCACCACATCTGTCCTTCTACATTCCTGTCCTGAAGACCAAACCTGCCCATCACATTTTCATCCCCTCTGTTCCCTTCCCCAACATGTCCATTGAAGTCTGCACCAATCACCACTCTCTCACCTCTGGGGATGCTCTGCATCACTTCATCTAACTCACTCCAGAATGTCTACTTCTCTTCTAACTCACATCACACCTGTGGGGCATAACCACTAACAACATTGGACATCACCCCATCAATATCCAGCTGTATACTCATCACCCTACTCTCTTCACCTCTAGGACATTCCTAACAAACTCCTCTTTCAGGATAATTCCTACTATTTCAGTTTTATTTGTATAGCGCTTTTAACAGTTGACATTGTCTCAAAACAGCTTTACACAATCAAAAGAATTATTTAAGTTTGTATGGAATGTGAATGTGTATGAATCAAAATGTTCAGATAGTCCCTGGTGAGCAAGCCCGAGGGCGACAGTGGCAAGGAAAAACTCCCTGAGATGGTAATAGGAAGAAACCTTGAGAGGAACCAGACTCAACAGGGAACCCATCCTCATCTGGGTGAAACAGATAGCAGGAAATGATCTGCATTTATACAGTGTTAAGTGTTAGGTTCAGCTATAATAGTTGATGTTAATTGATGTTATAATAGTTGATGTAAAATGGAGTCCAGTAGTTATTGGAGACTCAGATAGACTTGTAGAAAGTTCCAGTCCTGAACTATCGAATTGTCAAGTCCTCAGAGAAACAGCTGACAACATCAGTCGAGGCCAGAACCATCTTCTAAGTAGAGAGAATCATCCCCAGACACCAGACGTATCCCAAAGAGACACACGGGGCATCCATGCGACGAGACCTCCAACCAGAAACGGGCACCAGGATGGATCAGACAGGTCCGGAGGGCAGAGGGAGTCTGGATCACTGGCAGCTCAGGAACCACATGTGTAGCTCGACAGAGAGAGAGAGAGAAAGAGTGAAAGGGGGAGACAGGGGGAGAGAGGAAAGAGAAAGAGGGGGAGGAAGAGAAGAAGAGGAGAGATGGCAGTTAGGTATGGTCACAGTCACAATGTCTAATGTGAATGTATATTTACTGTAGAGTGCAAGCAGGGACTCCAGCAGGACTAACTATGAGAGCATAACTAAAAGGGAGAGCCAGAAGGAAACACAAACATGAGGGCTCCCTGAGATGTAAAGCAAACAATCACCTCACCGTCAACAAACCTGAGTGATCAAATGAGACTGAGGAAGACAGCATCTAAACATACCAGTTCACCATAATACTCTACGTCCATGAGTCCCCCAGATCTGCTCCTTTACCTTATGGCAAATCTATTTATAAAAATGCTTGGGTAAATAAATAAGTTTTGAGCTTAGACTTAAACACTGATACTGTGTCTGAGTCCCGAACACTATTTGGAAGACTATTCCATAATTTTGGGGCTTTGTAAGAAAAAGCTCTGCCCCCAGCTGTAGTTTTCATAATACGCGGTACTGATAAGCAGCCTGCATCCTTTGACCGAAGTAGGCGTGGCGGATCGTAAGACACTAGCAGTTCGCTCAGATACTGCGGCGCGAGACCATTTAATGCTTTATATGTCAAGAGTAGTATTTTAAAATCAATGCGAAATTACACAGGGAGCCAATGTAGTGAAGATAGGATAGGGGTGATGTGCTCATATCTTCTGGTTCTAGTGAGGACTCTTGCTGCTGCATTCTGGACTAGCTGAAGCTTGTTTATGCACCTAACAGAACAACCAGACAGTAAGGCATTACAATAGTCCAACCTAGAAGTGATAAAAGCATGAACTAGTTTTTCTGCATCGTTTAGCGACAATATATTTCTTATTTTGGCGATATTTCTGAGGTGAAAGAATGCTATCCTGGTGATATTATCTACATGAGCTTCAAATGAAAGGCTGGAATCTATAATCACGCCGAGGTCTTTTACTGTTGCACTTGACGGAACAGAAAGGCCATCTAAAGTTACGGTGTGATCTAAGATTTTACTCCTAGCTGTATACGGTCCTATGACTAGAACTTCTGTCTTATCCAGATTAAGCAGAAGGAAGTTAATTAGCATCCAATTTCTTATGTCCTGCACACATTGCTCAACTTTAGTAAGCTGGTCTTTCTCATCAGGTTTTTCTGAGACATATAACTGTGTGTCGTCAGCATAACAATGAAAGCTAATACGATGCTTACGGAATATGTTGCCCAGAGGAAGCATGTAAAGGGAAAAAAGCAGTGGGCCTAAAACTGAACCCTGCGGAACGCCAAACTCCACTAGAGAACATGCAGAATAATCACCATTTAAGTCTACATACTGATAACGATCTGTCAGATAGGATCTGAGCCAGGAGAGGGCTGTACCCTTAATTCCTACTACATTTTCTAATCTGTGAAGAAGAATAGCATGATCAATGGTGTCAAAAGCTGCACTGAGGTCGAGTAATACAAGCATAGTTACACAACCCTGATCAGAGGCTAATAGGAGGTCATTTACTACTTTAACGAGTGCTGTTTCTGTGCTGTGATGAGGCCTAAATCCTGACTGATACAGTTCATGTATGCCATTTCTATGTAGATATGAGCATAGCTGCTCCGCTACTATCTTTTCCAGAATCTTAGAGATAAAGGGGAGGTTTGATATTGGCCTGTAATTGGACAGCTGACAGGGGGCGAGGTCAGGTTTCTTAATTATTGGTTTGATAACTGCTAATTTAAAAGATTTTGGAACATAACCAATGCTGAGTGAGGAATTAATTATTCTCAACAGCGGTTCTGTTATTACTGGTACTACCTGTTAAAGAAAATGTGTCGGTATAGGATCTAATATACAGGTTGATGAATTTGCAGAAGAGATGAGTGAAATTAGTTCATTCTCTTCAACAGGAATAAAGTATTCTAGGTTTGAATCTGACATGGCTAGGTTAACATCTGTATCAATTACATTGTTCGGTTTCAAAGCCTCAATTTTATGCCTGATATTTACAATTTTATTATTAAAAAAGTTCATGAAGTCCTCACTATTGCACGATGTTGTTGTGGAGATTTCTGTAGTGGTCTTATTTCTGGTTAATTTGGCTACGGTATTAAATAAAAATCTAGGATTATTTTTATTTTCTTCTATAAGAGTGGAGAGATACGTTGATCTAGCTACACTAAGAGCTTTCCTATAGTTCAGGATGCTCTCTTTCCAGACGTCATCTCTTTCAGGGAAGACCTGCATTTTTCAACAAGATAATGCCAGACCACATTCTGCATCAATCACAACATCATGGCTGCGTAGGAGAAGGATCCGGGTACTGAAATGGCCAGTCTGCAGTCCAGATCTTTCCCCTATACAGAACATTTGGCGCATCATAAAGAGGAAGGTGCGACAAAGAAAGCCCAAGACGATTGAACAGTTAGAGGCCTGTATTAGACAAGAATGGGAGAGCATTCCTATTTCTAAACTTGAGAAACTGGTCTCCTCGGTCCCCAGACGTCTGTTGAGTGTTGTAAGAAGAAGGGGAGATGCCACACAGTGGTGAAAATTCTCAGTTTAAACTTTTGTTCCGTGATTTATGTTCTATTCTGAATAAAATATTGACATTTGCCATCTCCACATCATTGCATTCAGTTTTTATTCACAATTTGTTTAGTGTCCCAAGTTTTTTGGAATGAGGTTTGTATAAATAAAACTGAATTTAATTGAATTCACCCCTAGAGGGCTCTGTTTCTTCACTACTGATTGATGTCACTCTGCTCTACATCAGGCATCTTTGAGCTTTTTCTGTAAAGTCCACACTTGTAAGCCAGAAATCAGAAAAGAAATGATGTACATTTACCTTCATTGTTTATTTTTATTTGCTTATATTTCTTTAAACTTTTGGATTTAATGTGTGCCTCTGTTCATTGCTTGTGTTCTGTTCTTGCAAAAAGCAAAGTTTAATTTTATATCTATATCCAGGACACCAATCCCTGAGTTCTTATAAAATAAGTTTCTGGTGGTCACTTCTCTATTGGTTCCCCAAATTTTACATCAAGTTTATTTAATCTTTATAAATTTTGCTTTGTCATGTGGAATTGCATACAGTTGGTAAAAATAGTAATTTGAAGAGAACACTAGTTTTGCATTTGTTTTCCCCCCAGTTTCTCTCTTAGCATTGTGTATTTGTGATGAGTTTTCTTAATTAATTGTCTCACTGTCTGGTTTGGGAATTGTGCCATATCGGACCGCAAGACCCTACAGCGGACAGTGAGGACAGCTGAGAAGAACATCGGCGTCTCTCTCCCCTCTATTGAGGACATCTACACCACACGCTGCATCTGCAAAGCCACCAGCATTGTGGCTGATCGGACACACCCTTCTCACACACACTTCACACTCCTGTCATCTGAAAAAAGGTACCGAAGCATTCGGGCCTCACACACAGCTGGTTCTGGTAATGTGTGTTGTTAATTTATGTTGTTGTACTGTATGTATGTACTGTAGCTCCTTGGTCCTGGAGGAACGTTGTTTCGTTTCACTGTTTTCTGAACTGTATATGGTTGGAATGACAATAAAAGACGACTTGACTAAAACATTTGCACCGTTCTAATGTTTTACTGCGGCTGAAAGTCTCATCACTGTACTGTGACAAAAGTCTTCTGCATTTACCAAAATTGCATCACCAGTTTGACTTGAACACCCCTGGTACTTGATCCTGGGACCAGAACCTGGTTTACTATATTATTCTGTGCCGTAGACACTCAGTATTTTCCAAAAACTGTTAACGACACACAAGTGGAGCCAGAGTCCATGTGTATTTGTAAGGAAAGTGAGGAGCTGCAGTGGAACCGTATCATTACACATCCAATATACACTGCTAATGAATATAAAAAAATATTCAAATGATAAACTGTAAAAAAAACTATCTGACCAAAAACTGTTTAAAAGCTGTACTGTTTATTTAATCAGACAGTTTTTGATTTTAACGCAAGATAAACTCAATTCAGTGTTTTCTCAACAGCTTGACTAGTTTTGTCAGTCGATTCTTTTATTATAGCCTCCGCACTATAGCACCAGGTTGAAGTTTCAGGAACACCTCCAAGAGCTTATCTGCTATTAATGTACAGTAAAAGGCACGAGACTGTAACATTGGTACCACCACGGTCCGGGGAAATAAGATCTGGGTCTCCGGACTACTGAGCCGATGCCGGAGGCTCTCCAGGGACTCATTAGCAGATCCACGTCACCAGCATCGGCCGGTTTTTTTTTTCATTGAGAAAAAAGGCAGGGGCCTTCGGCCGTGCATTGATTATAGGGGACTCAATGCCATGACAGTAAAATATAAGCACCCACTGCCATTGGTTCCGGCCGCTATCGACCAGCTCTGAGGCGCAAAACTCGATCTCCGCAGCGCTTAAAATCTCGTTCGTGTGCGTAAAGGTGACGAGTGGAAGACAGCGTTTAGCACCTCATCTGGTCATTATCAGTACAACGTAATGTCATATGGGCTGGTAAACGCTCCTGCGGTGTTTCAGGGGTTTATGAATGACGTGTTTCGGGATATGTTAAACCGTTGTCTTATAGTATATCTAGATAATATTCTGATATACTCAAGGTCATATTCTGAGCACGTCGGTCAGGTAACCGCCGTCCGTTGTCGGCTGCGCGCACATGGGCTCTATGCGAAGGCGGAGAAATGTGAATTCCACAAGAGGGAGATTGCATTTCTCGGCTACCGCATAGGGCCACTGGGGGTCGAGATGGAGACCGCTAAGGTAGAGGCGGTAACCCAATGGCCGGAGCCCCGGTCAGTAAAGGCGCTGTAGATGCGGTTGGCTTATTTCACTAGTTTTGACGCGTAGCTAATGTCTTAAAGTTTCACTCACATGACAGAAGTCCGATCTCTTTGTCTTTTGTCGTTTTTTTGTCAGCATCAAAGAATCAACACTTCATACAGTCGTCTTGAGTAAATCCACTGTTATTACAGACACCAGTTGCTGCATCTTGCAAATCTCTGAGTTTTACAACAACCTGTTTGCTGTATCTTGTAGATTACAATCTTGGCTTGGGTATCTAACAACACTCTTGTTGTTTCTTACTTTCCCAGCTTACGTTAGCTTACGGTTACAACAACCTCGTTGCTGTATTTTACATTTCTAGCTTACCGGGAGCTCTCATTAGCTGACGGTCTAAAGCTTGTGTTTCCGTAGCCTTCCAAATCTATACTGCGCTTTCTAGCATATCACAGTCACACAAATGCATGTAATAGTAGAATGACATCACAGACCAACCTACGATTATCAACTTATGATGCATAACTAAGAAATTTAAAGCTTATGGCTTATGTAACAAACTTAATGCTTAATGCTTTACTAATGAATAGAACAAGGTAGAATAAATGAAATAACAGCAAGTAAAATAAAATAAAATAAACACAACAACAAATTCATAAAAAGTGCGATATGGCACTTACATTCCAGCCCCTAATTGACAGGCATGGAGACTGACAATTACAATTTTGTGTTTTTTTTTTTTTTTGTCATGAAATCAAACATTTTTACCCTTCTAAACGTTTTAAATCTTTTAAGTGTGTAATATTTATCTCAGATGTTTACATTTGCATATCAAATTTCATAACATATTACCACACATTTAACAGTCCATTTCATATATGAGGCACAGCTTGTCGATGGGTCTTTCCAGAGTGTTGGTCTTAGTTTTAACTAACACACGTTTCACCAGTCCCCCTTTGTTGGGGAACACTTTCGTGATTCTTCTCATGACCCATGAATTTCTTGGAGATGACTCATCAGTTATTAAAACTATGTCTCCAATCGAAAGGTTTTTTTTGTTTTGAAACCACTTTTGCCGCCCCTGGAGCAAGGGCAAGTATTCACGTACCCATCGCTTCCAGAGCAGGTCTGATCGATGCTGGATCTGCTTCTCCCTGCGACGTGCATAGATGACAAATCCAGGTGGCAGGTTTGGCTGTTTTTTCATCAGCAGCAGGTAGTTTGGTGTCAGAGGTTCCATTTTAGGCGAGCAGCTGTTTCTTTTCACAGATGCCTTTCGTTTTTGCTGTGTGCGAATTCCCTGTTTGAATTCTGCTGCTGCTTTACCCTTTTGCAACGTGAGAAGTTCTTCCTTGAAGTTTTGTCTTTGAGTGAGCTTAATGACGTCGTTTTCTGCTCTTGTTAGGTCTTGCGCTTTTAGAGACTTGTGATTTTCTGTCTTTGGGTCATCTACTTGTGTTTTAACCCTTTCTGTTTTTTGTTTCAGCATGTCTCTGGTGCGAAGGATCCAGGCAACGGATCTTTTTAACTTGTGCCAGTCAGAGTGATGATTAATCAGTTTACTCACTGCGTCTGTGTCATCAGCATTTTTTGTGATTATTTGTGAACTGCAAGGAGTTATTACACATTTGTTCTACACTTTCAATGCAGATTCGGTTAACTGTAGCGGTCATTAGTTTGTCGGGTTCTCGGTGAAGCCCGGCCACAGTCCATCCGAGAGCACTCTGCATCGCGTATGGCCCTCTATGCCTGCTATTGATTATTCGCTTAGGTTCTGTGAGTTCGTGCTCTTTATATCCTATGAGAATTTCGACTCCCGCGCTAATCTGGGGCAGTTTTACTTCACTGAGGTATGGCCACTTATCGATGTCATGCTGTTGTGGAATGTTTGCCACTGTAACTGGCATAGTCTTTTGTGTGAAGACATTGGGAAGTTCCATAAAGTTGTTTTCTTCCAGGCCACTGATCTCCAAATCATTGAGCATGTAGCTATCTACTAGTTCTGAAGAGTTCATAGTGCTCAGCCGTATCTTAACTCTTTTGCCTCGTGCATTTAGTCGCCTTGCTAATGACTTTGTACAGAATGTGGAGGAACTGCCTGGGTCTATAAAGGCATACACTTCTGCAATTTTGTCACCTTTCTTGGACTTTATTTTGACAGGTACTATGGGGAGGATCCAATTGCCTCCAGCCCCGGTGAGCGCACTTAATTCGTGACTCGCTACAAATGGTGTATGTTGTGTGTGACTTTCGGTTTCGTTCTCGTCAGCGCGTGTAACTGGCTGCGCCGTGTCTTGCACTGCTCTGTGTAACATGCGCGGATGTGGCTTTGAACACAGTGAACATACAATTTTTCTAGTGCAGTCTTTCCACAAGTGACCCTTTGTTAAACATCCGAAACAGAAACCGTTTCTTTTTAAGAATTCTACTTTGTCTTCGTGGGTCTGATCGTTAAATTTGACGCACTCGTCTAAGATATGGTCCTTTTTACAATATGCGCATGGCTTAGTGAAAGCGCTAACAGCTGACGTACCGGCATTCTTCATCGTAATCGAGTCTTTGTGGATTTTACCAACCTGTCTGACGTCGGTTGCGAAGCTGACCCTGGCGTTCCCTTCTCTTCTTGACTTGGGTCCTTGCGGGGATTTGTTAAAGTGTCCTTTGTCGCTGGTTGAGGCGTTCAGGTTTCCGAAGATTGGGTTTGAAATTACTTTAGCTCGTTGGTCTATGAACTCAGCTAGCTGCTTAAATTTGGGTCTTGTCTGACTAAGCTCTTCAAGCTTGTATACCTGGTCCCTCCATCTCTTACGCAACTCGTAGGGCAGTTTTGAAGTAATGGTCTGCATGTTGGTAGCGTTATCTAGCTCCTCCATGTGGTCGATGCTTGACATGATGTTGTGACAGGATGCTAGAAACACGGAGAAAGCACTTAACGACTTTCCATCCTCTGACTTTATTACCGGCCAACTGGCTATCTTTTGCATCAGCGTGTTTGCAATTTTTCGTTTATTTCCAAATCTGTCCTGCAACAGTCTCATTGCCTCTGCATAACCACACTGATCTGGCATAAGCTGACAGCTCATAACGAGGTCTCTAGCCTCTCCCTCAGTAAACTGCTCAAGATAAAACAGCTTATCAGCATCACTATCTGTTTTGTCAACAATAACATGTTTGAATGCTTTCATGAAGGACGTAAACTCAAGAGGGTCACCATGAAACACAGGAACATTGCGTTGAGGTAAAAAGGATTGCCTTTGGCATTTCATGAGCATTGCTGTGATGTCAGCCTGCTGTTGCATCATGCTCTGTGATTCTAAAGTATACATGTCATTGCGGGTGTATTTATTGTCTTGGGTAGACCCTTCATTTAAAGTACTTTTCAATTTTGGTTCAAAACTTACTGGTACACTTGGATGGGCTGTCCTATGACGTGATGGCAGTCCAAGATCTTCTATCGACGCGCTGCTCTCGTAAAGTTCGTTGTATTCCAGTTTGGGAGCGCGTGCGCCACTTGGTTCGTTGAAGGTGCTCTCTCTTACCGGCTTTCGGCGTCTGTCGTATTCAGGTTTGTGGCCCGTCCAAGGCGGGCTGCTCGAGCGTGTGCAGCTCGGGTCGATGACTCCGCTCTTTGATGCAGGCTGTCGTTTTTTACAACACTGATAAACCTGTAATTCAGCGTCGACAATTGCGAGCGCAGTTTCTAATTCCAACTTTTCTTTATCAGCTTTTAGTTGCTCTGCCTCAGCCTTTAATTCTGCTTCTTTTGCCTTTAATTGTGCTTCCTTCTGTTCTAACGCCCGCCGTTCTGCTAAGGCTGCTGCTTTAATCAACAAGGCTGCTCTGTTGGCTTCCGCTTTCTTTATTAGGGCTGAGGATGATGTAGAAGTTACAGACCTTTTGGATGCTGCCGTTGTCTGTGACACGCTGACGCCCGGCGAGACACCTTCGCGTAGTCGCGACGTCACAGAGTGGTCCTTGGTGTCCGCTTTCCAGCGACCCACCGTAGATATGAATTCTGTGCGGCCTTGAGCCTCAGGTGCGCCGCAAGCGACCTGATCGCGTCTGTGTTCGTCTTTACGAGTGTACACAAGCACATCAACGTTACTTCTCATGAAGTTCTCTCTTCTGCACTCAGTTTCAACGATGTCTAACTTACGTGCATAGTTCATAGGTGTCTTTAATGCATTAGACGTTGCATTCAGTCGAATTCGCTTGCCTTTTCTTGCATCCAGCGCCTCGTTGAGGTTCTTTCTGTTCGTCTCGTGGAGCGCCGTTAGGCTCCCCAGCCAAGTGCTGGGAGCGTTGTCCTCATTGTTCGGCATGGTGAAGTTCGATGGCTATTCTCTTTCACTTTCCATTTCAGTGTTCACTTGTTTTCGTTCAAACAGCGGACAAGCTTTAGACTTTTTGTAGATGCGGTTGGCTTATTTCACTAGTTTTGACGCGTAGCTAATGTCTTAAAGTTTCACTCACATGACAGAAGTCCGATCTCTTTGTCTTTTGTCGTTTATTTGTCAGCATCAAAGAATCAACACTTCATACAGTCGTCTTGAGTAAATCCACTGTTATTACAGACACCAGTTGCTGCATCTTGCAAATCTCTGAGTTTTACAACAACCTGTTTGCTGTATCTTGTAGATTACAATCTTGGCTTGGGTATCTAACAACACTCTTGTTGTTTCTTACTTTCCCAGCTTACGTTAGCTTACGGTTACAACAACCTCGTTGCTGTATTTTACATTTCTAGCTTACCGGGAGCTCTCATTAGCTGACGGTCTAAAGCTTGTGTTTCCGTAGCCTTCCAAATCTATACTGCGCTTTCTAGCATATCACAGTCACACAAATGCATGTAATAGTAGAATGACATCACAGACCAACCTACGACTATCAACTTATGATGCATAACTAAGAAATATATAAAGCTTATGGCTTATGCAACAAACTTAATGCTTAATGCTTTACTAATGAATAGAACAAGGTAGAATAAATGAAATAACAGCAAGTAGAATAAAATAAAATAAACACAACAACAAATTCATAAAAAGTGCGATATGGCACTTACAGGCACTACAGAGCTTTCTCGGGTTTGCCAACTTCTAGCTGCGTTTTATACGTAATTTTAGCTCCATAGCCGCGCCCCTCACCACCATGCTGAAGGGGAAACCCAAAAAGTTGAAAGCGCTCTCCGCGGAAGCGGAGGTCGCTTTCAACACACTAAAAAGGGCATTTACAACCGCACCCGTTTTGCAGCTTCCGGATCCCGAGAAGCCGTTCTCAGTCGAAGTAGACGCATCAGAGGTCAGTATAGGGCCGGTATTGTCACAACGCTATGGGCAACCCGAGAAACTTCACCCCTGTGCATTTTTCTCTAGGAAACTGACACCAGCTGAGCAAAATTAGGATATCGGCAATAGAGAATTACTCGCAGTGAAAGCAGCGTTAGAGGAATGGCGACATTGGCTAGAGGGAGCCAAACACCCATTCATAGTCTACACCGATCACTGAAATCTTGAGTATATCCAACAAGCAAAAAGATTAAACCGTCGACAAGCTCGGTGGTCGTTGTTTTTTACGCGTTTCCATTTTCACATCACCTACCGGCCCGGTTCCAAAAATAAGAAAGCAGATGCCCTATCGAGCTATTATCCAGCCTCAACACATTTACATTTACATTTAGGCATTTGGCAGACGCTCTTATCCAGAGCGACTTACATTTTTTTTTTAATCTAATTACACATCTGAGCAGTTGAGGGTTAAGGGTCTTGCTCAAGGGCCCAACACTGGCAACTTGGTGGTTGTGGGGATCAACACCTAACGAAAAACCCGAGCCGATTCTCCCCGCACCGCTCGTAGTGGCTCCGGTGGCGTGGGAGCTAGACACGGAGATTGCCCAGCAGGTGCAGCGACACCGTGCCTCCCGGGTGCCCTCCGGGCAGAGTCTATGTCCCCGGGGCGCTACGTGATGGAGTGGTGAGCGAGGCTCACACCAATGTGACCTCCGGACACCCTGGAGTGACACGAACGTTTCAAAACCTAAAGCGAAAATACTGGTGGCCGGGGATGAGGGAAACCGTAAAGAACGTGGTTTTGTCTTGTGCAGTGTGTGCTACCACTAAAACCCCACGTAGCCTACCAGTTGGTAAACTAATGCCCCTACCGACACCGAACCGGCCGTGGTCACATATCTCAGTCGACTTCGTCACGGACCTGCCGGTGTCTCAAGGGTACAGTACCATTTTAGTAGTCATAGATCGGTTCTCGAAGGGATGTCGTTTCATCCCGTTTGGCTCCTCCTTGGGCAGGCAGAGCGGACTGTTCAGGAACTCGGGAGGTTTCTGCGGGCATACTGTAGCAGCAGGCAGCACGATTGGGCTAACTGGTTGCTTTGGGCAGAGTACGCCCAAAATTCGTTGACCCATTCCGCTACCGGCCTAACGCCCTTTCAGTGTGATTTAGGTTATCAACCTACGCTATGTCTGTGGGACACCACGCCCACCGAAGTACCCATGGTGGATGACTGGTTTAAAAAAGCGGAAAAGAATCTGGGAAGATGCGCACACACACATCTCCAGAGCCATAACCAGGTTTAAAAAGTTTGCCGATAGACAAAGGAAGGAAGGACCTCTGCTCCAGGTAGGCGATCGAGACACGGGACCTCAACCTTCACCTCCCATGCCGTAAGCTCACCCCCCGATATATAGGCCCCTTTGTCATCTTAGCCCAGATCAACCCCGTATCATTCAAACTACAGTTACCGCCTCACATGCGTATTAACCCTGTTTTCCATGTCTCCCTTCTAAGGCCAGTGATCCGGGGACCTCTAGACGAGGGCGTTGCTGAGCCCTCGCTCCCTGGAGCTGTGGAGATAGAGGGCACCCCGGCCTTTAAGGTAACCCATCTATTATACTCGCGGAGGAGGGGCCCTCCAGTATCTCGTAGACTGGGAGGGATATGGTCCGGAGGAGAGGAGTTGGGTTCCAGCCAAAGACACCCTGAGCCCCGAACTAATCGCAACCTTTCACCAGGAACGCCCGGCTCCCCGACCTCCGGGACGCCCCGCCCGTCGGCTGGTCCCGTCAGGCCATGGGTCCCGACCTCCTCAGGTAAAACGTCGGGGTCGTTCTCGCCTCCCTCGGGAGGCCAGTCCTGGGGGGGGGTACTGTAACACCGGTACCACCACGGTCCGGGGAAATAAGATCTGGGTCTCCGGACTACTGAGCCGACGCTTTGTCCCCACCAAGTGTGTCGATGTTGGTATGTCACCCCAATCACAAGATCACGTACACCTGTGTCTCACCCCTGTGTGTCTCTATTTATGCCGGCCGAGCCCGTAGCTTCTCGTCCGTTCGCCGTTGTGTTTTGTGTGTCGTTGTGTGTGTGTGTGTCCCTCACCGCTAAGCTCTCGTCTCTCCCCCACAGCAGTAAAAACAGCATAGCCGAAGGAAACGCAAAAACTGGTTCAAGTTCATTGTTTCTGTTCAAGTTCAAGGTAACAAGCACACACTGGAGGTTCACCTGTTCGGGCGCCGTGGGAGGTGCACCTGGAATACTTCCAGGATTCGTGAAACTGGCCTGCTGTATCCTAGCGGGGGAGACTGACGTGTGTATCCCGCATGGGATTTTGTTATTTTTGTTTGTTGTTTCGTTGTTTTTTTTAACTTTCCGAGTGATCTCTGCAGAGGGAGAGAAGAAGAAAGACTTTTTTTGTTTCCTAAAAAATGGTGTCAGACATTGTGGGTAATTTAAAAAGTAAAGTCATGTCAGATTTGTCAGTTGGAGTGAAGGATTTACAGCGTAGATTAGAGAAGGTAATTCTGTATTCCAAAGGTGTGAAACACAGCACACGCAGCCTCATGTTCACAGGAACCCCACACTGGAATATCAGATCCACGGGAGATTGACAGCACTGGGACAAATTCCTGCCCTGAAGAGACACTAAAGAGATGAAGAAAGATGAAGAAAGTCTTATTCTTAGTCATTCATAGAGAGGAAGAGAGAAAAAAGCCACTTCATTACGCTTCCTGACTCCTTATATGGTAATACTTCCTGCAGTCTGTATCCAGACCAGGTGCTGCAGACACAACAAGCTGTAATTCTTCTTCTTTTAGTTGGTCTAAAAACTTAGTTTGGACATCCTTTTAAACCTATTATTATTATTATTATTATCATCATTACTATGCACAGCTTGAAACTTGAAACTTTAGTGAGGCGAACACGATGTTACATGGAGTGTTATATTCTCTCTCTCTCTATCTCTCTCTCACACACACACACACACACACACACACACACACACACACACACACACACACACACACACACACACACACACACATCACTCATTTGAACCCGTCCTGCAGCCTGTGTTTTGTTTCTGCACTCTGCTTCATGCAAATCTTGTGATTTGCCTTCCCTCTGTGACGCTGTTGTACCTCCTGTAGCTCCTGTGTTTAAACCTTACTTTCCTTTTTGGTTTATCCTGTATGTGGGTAAATTACATTTCCTCTAACACACACACACACACACTGCTGGCCGCGGCATAATAAACCCCTTCATACACAGCGTCCACACTTATGAACAGTCAACTTAAGACTAAGCTTAAACTTCCCCTCTAGACCACTTGAGAGCGTTACAGCTCCTACTGTACCATAACACTGATAGGACATTACACTGATTTCTGTCTCTCTGTAAATTATTTACTGTTAGCCTCAGTGTTTATGGTACAAACATTCAGCACACAATCTTTCATTTAAAATGTATCACATTCTCAGCACACCATCCACTGAGCTGGGTTGGTGGCTCTCATCATGCTGTAGAAGGGGCCGAGGCTCTGGGTTCTTAGGGGAACTGTAACTCTATAGCACACAGAGACGTCCTGTATGTCTGTGTACCTCCAACCTGAACCTCATCTGTGTGGTTACACACCACTCCGTATCTCAGATATCACTTGGACTGTCCTGCGAACAATACAGTGTGTGTGAGACTGTCACACTTGTGCTACTTAGGCCGTTATGGGCTGCTGTACCACCAACCCCACACACTCTTTCTGCAGACATGCTGTACTACACCTGTACATTAATCCAACCTCAGACCAGCCTTTCATCCTACAGCAGGGGCCAAAGTTTTAAGAATGGCTCAGGAGTAGCTCAGTGGTTAAGGCATTGGACTACGGTTCAGAAGGTCTCAACCCCACGGCCACCAGGTTGCCACTGTTGGACCCTTGAGCGAGGCCCTTCAGCCTCAACTGCTCAGATGTATAATGAGAGAAAAATGTAAAGTCACTCTGGATAAGAGCGCCTGCCAAATGCCTAAAATGACACAAATACTCATTATAACAGAGTCGGATGGTCCTGTGTCATCCCAACAGTAAAGCATCCTGAGACCATTCATGTGTGTGGTCGCTTCTCAGCCAGGGGAGTGGGCTCACTCACAATCTTGCCAAAGATCACAGGCATGCATAAAGAATGGTATAAAAACATCCTCAGAGAGCCCCTTCTCCACTCCAGAACAGTCTGGTGATGAACGATGCCTTTTACAGGATGATGGAGCTCCTCACCATGAGGCAAAAATCATAACTACAGTGGTGTGAAAAACTATTTGCCCCCTTCCTGATTTCTTATTCTTTTGCATGTTTGTCACACTTACTGTAAATGTTTCTGCTCATCAAAAACCGTTAACTATTAGTCAAAGATAACATAATTGACCACAAAATACAGTTTTTAAATGAAGGTTTGTTATTAAGGGAGAAAAAAAACTCCAAATCTACATGGCCCTGTGTGAAAAAGTAATTGCCCCCTGAACCTAATAACTGGTTCGGCCACCCTTAGCAGCAATAACTGCAATCAATTTTTTTTCTCCCTAAATAATAAAACCCCTCATTTAAAAACTGCATTTTGTGTTTACTTGTGTTATCTTTGACTAATAGTTAAATGTGTTTGATGATCAGAAACATTTTGTGTGACAAACATGCAAAAGAATAAGAAATCAGGAGGGGGGCAAATAGTTTTTCACACCACTGTAAGTGGCTCGGGGAACAAAATGTTAGATAGATAGATAGATAGATAGATAGATAGATAGATAGATAGATAACACCTTAAAACAACAATGCTATAACAGAAATGACTAAGATTAAAAGAGTATACAGTATACACATACACATACTGGTGCATGTCAATAAATTAGAATATCATTGAAAAGATGCTTTATTTCAGTAATGTGATTTAAAAAGTGAAACTCATATATTATGTAAATAGACTGCTATACACACAGACTGATATATTTCAAGTGTTTATTTCTTTTAATTTTGAAGATTACGACTTATAGCTAAGGAATACCTAACATTCAGTATCTCAGAAAATTAGAATATTACTTAAGACTAATAAGAGATTTTTAAGACAGAAATGACTGAACCGGACTGAGAGACCATTTAAAGGTGTTTTGGAGTTAATTATCTGATTAGAGAGACATCACGAGTCTCCACTACTGAACTTGTTCACTACAGTATATTAAAATTTTCATAATACTGCGTGTTCATTAGCTGTAAGCCACAATCAGCAATTATGAAAAAATACTTGAAATATATTTACATTTACATTTAGGCAGTTGGCTGATTGTTTTATCCCGAGTCACTATGTGCTTTGAAGTTTCCGTCCCTGGAGACATCATTACACTGGGTTACTGACTAAGAGCCATCAGTCACACACTGTTGGGAAGGTTATTGGAGTTTTTGGGTGGGGTGTGTATATACAGTATATATATATATATATATATCGGTCTGTGTGTGATGAATCTATATATTATCTGAGTTTCACATTTTGAATTACTGAAATAAATCAACTTTTCGGTGATATTATAATTTATTTAGAGTCACACGTGTGTATAAGGGAGAGGCTGCAGGTGATCCTGAAGACATGAGAATTAAATAAATCTGTGTAAATATCACTGAATGAGGATGAATAAGTTTGTACAACAACAACAACAACAATAATAATAATAATAATAATAATGTTGTTGTTATTGTTGGTCTTTCGGCTGCTCCCGGAAAGGGGTCGCCACAGCGGAATATCCAGTCCGCACAACAACAACTTGGCACTGGGTTTACGCCGGATGCCCTTCCTAACGCAACCCTCCCATTTTATCCGGGCTTGGGACCGGCACTGTGTCCAGTGGCTGGGGTTTAATAATAATAATAATAATAATAATAATAATAATAATTATTATTATTATTATTATTATAATAATTACTAATAACAACAACAACAATACTACTACTACTACTACTAATAATAATAATAATAATTGCTAGCAACAACAACAACAACAACAATAATAATAATAATAATAATAACAGCAACAACAACAATACTACTACTACTACTACTACTAATAATAATAATAATACTATACATATTGTCACCAAACTGCTCTCAGTGTGTGTGTGTGTGTGTGTGTGTGTGTGTGAGAGAGAGAGAGTGCTGTATGTACTGTAACCGGAGCTGGTCCTCTCCCTCACACACACACACACACACACACACACAGAGTGTTTCTGGCGGACAGTGAGTGACAGGACTCGGGCTCTGTGAGCGTTTTTCTCCTCTAACCGGATTAACAGTCACGCGGATTAATTACCGGCCGGTTTGTGTGTTGTGTGTGTGTGTTGTGTGTGTGTGTGTGTGTGTGGCCATGGCCGCGCTGTTCCAGTGCAGGGTTCAGTTCCTGGACGACACCGACCCGTTCAACAGCACCAGCTTCCCCGAGCCCGCGCGCGCTCCCCGCTACACCTTCAGCACGGACTCTGCGCTCGGGGACCAGCTGTCCGCCCTGCACGCGCTCCTGCACGCGCCGCACAAGGTCAGGGGGAGAGAAGCCTCACACAGTGTTTTATATAGCATTATTATAATCCTCATCAGGACAACAACAACAATAATAATAATAATAATAATACTGTGGATACCCAGTCAGTGTGTGTGTGTGTGTGTGTGTGTGTGTGTGACAGCAGCTCATTAGTCTGTGCTTTTCACCACTTTTGATCTTAGTCAGCTCTGTTGTTCTGTCTGATCTGCCAGCTTGTGTTTATGTCTATAAGTTCGAGTTGCCTGTGGCGGCGGCGGCGTCTCCGAGGGCTCAGGAACCGAGTGACTGATCCGAGGGTCGGCGCTTCGACTCGCAGCTCCACCAGGTTGCTGCTGCTGGGCCCTTGAGCGAGGCCCTTTACCCTGTCCTATCCAGGGCCGCTCTGACCTCAGTTAACCTGGAATATGTGGAGAAAAGAATTGTATACACTGGGGCAAAAAGTATTTAGTGAGCCACCAATTGTGCAAGTTCTCCCACTTAGTGTATAAACATGAGACAGGCCTGTAATTTTCATCATAGGTCAACCTCAACTATGAGGGACGAAATAATAAGAAAAAAAATGGAGAAAATCACATTCTAGGATTTTAAAAAGAATTTATTTGCAAATTATGGTGGAAAATAAGTATTTGGTCAATAACAAAATTTCACCTCAATACTTTGTTATATCCCCTTTAACAGAGGCTTTCTGTGAGTCTCCACAAGGTCTTCACACACTGTTGCTGGTATTGTGCTCCGTTCCTCCATGCAGATCTCCTCTAGAGCAGTGATGAACACAGACTTTCAACTCCCTCCACAGATTGTCTATGTGGTTGAGATCTTTCGCGGCCACTCCAGGACCCCGAAATGCTTGTTTTGTCTCTCATATTTGAGGTATACCCACTGTATGATGAAAATTACAGGCCACTTAATCTTGGGAGCGGGAGAACTTACACAATTGGTGGCTGATTAAATACTTTTTCACCCCACTGTATCTGACAAATAAATACTTAACTAACAATTATAATATAGAATAGAGACAGGCTGGTGAGAGAGCGAGTGTTTATAGCTACTGTAAGTAAGTGACAACCTGATCAGTGCAGGAGTGAAAACACCACCTCCAGGTCTGTACGCCACACTGATGCTGCTGATGGTGTTCCTGGAACAGCGCGGCATGGAGGTGGTTCTTCTGTCCTGATCTAATCATACTGTATGTAGGCTTTTATTGTCATTTAAACCATATACAGTTCAGTACACAGTGACAACAAACAACGTTCCGCCAGGACCAACGTGCTACATACGACATAAATGAACAAAAACTAAGAACAATACAATACACAACATAAAGTGCACATGTGCAAACAAGCACAAGACAATGCAATACTCTGTGACCATGTAGCACTCAAATTACTGGAGTTCACCCGAGTGTGTGTGTGTGTGTGTGTGTGTGTGCGTTTATCAGTTCAGTCCTATTGAATTGTGTGATTCTGTGATTTTCCTGAATATTCGAAATAATTTTATGTATATTTTTAATCACACTCTATTAGCTTATAAAACACTACCTGCTCGTACCGAATTAATGCAAACAATGTGTCATGTTGAACTGCTATCAGTGCACTCTAGTGTGTGTGTGTGTGTGTGACAGGTGGGGGGTGATCTGAGATTCGAGCTGAGCCCAATATAACCCGTGGCGTCACATTTCCCGGCTGACGCGGTTCAAAATGCTCGTGAATCAGCTCGCACCATTACAACATCTTTATTTTCAATACTCACATTAAATACTTGTCATGTTTTAAAGTGTTAAATGTTGTAAAGTATCAGACGAGCTGAGACCAGAGTTCAGTCTGGAGCCGCGTCCATGGCAGACTGGACTAAACAGGGTGGAAGCGCTAGGCTAAGCGCTCTCGTGCTAATTGAATGCAGTCAGATGTTAGCTAGCAGCCCATAGGGGGCGGAGTTTATCTAAAGCAGAGGTGTGTCTTAGTTACGCTCGATTCTGATCATGAACTTAAGAAGAGTTCAATCCACTCAGACATACTGTGTAACAACGTTGCCATGGCACCGGATCTGTTCTGTATAAGCGTAGCACATTAACGTGTTTGCTCAGATTATCCTGGACACGTTTTGTTTACACCAGCGACGCAGTTCTGGATTTAATTTTTGTATTTATTAAGTATTTATCCTGTTACTCTGTGACGCAGTGTCTCAGAGGTTGGTCAGGGGTTAAAGTTCAGCTGCCACGGCTGTGCTCTTTACCCTCCCGTCTCCAGGGGGCGCTGTGTCCTGTCAGACCCCGAACTCCCTGCTGTCTGTTACTACAGTGCGCTGAGATCTTTAAAATAAATCATGGCTTAGTTTATATCCCACACACACACACACACATACACACACACAGCATAGAGAGTGTGTTCTGGAGTGTCTCTATCTAGAGATTTCCATCTATATTTACACTTATTATTATTATTATTATTATTATAAATATGGCATGTGGTGTAAAGTTTTAAGAGAGCTGAGTCTGACCTACCAGAGGCTCTCCCAGTGCATTATGGGGTACGTGTCATGTGCACCTGTCTCTGACACTCAGCACATCGGTTACCATGGTGAGCTGAACTTGTGCACGGTGTTGGAGTGTTAATCTGGACAGATGTGCTGGACAACAGCCGTGTTTAACACAGGTTCATCTAACAGACACAGGTTTTATTAACCTTTATTTATTGCTCTCTCTCTCTCTCTCTCTCTCTGCAGTTAGATGACTGTGCTCTTCAGCTCTCCCATAATGGCACGTACTTGGACTTGGATTCATCTCTTGATGAACAAATTGATGAACTGGAGGGGTTCGAGCCTGATGACTCTGGAGTGTAAGACACACACACACACACACACACACACACATTAAAAATAAACTCACAGTGATGACGATGGTGGTGGTGTTGACAATATTAAGGGGAACAAAATGAAGGAAAAAGAAAGTCCCTTGAGACTCCAAAGGGAACAGACTCTCAGTCATGTGATGTCAGATAGTGTAACTGTGTAATATATCTGAGTTTACCAAAACATGCTATACTTATGAACACATCCAGACCTGTGCGGTTACTTAAGAGATTAACAACAGCCTGTCTAAACACCTTTATTTGTACAGGATCTGCTCAAAGTCTCCATTCACATGTGGAAATTAACAGAATTAAACACGTCCATGCAGCAGTTCCAGAGGCGGTGACGAGACTGCTGGAGTTTACTAAAAAGTATCAGGAGATATAAAATACCTGATCGTTTTCTGCTCTTATTATCATCATATTTAGTTATTTAGTGTCATAAATGTGCTTCAGGGCAACATGGAATGATCGGCTGCAGATTGTCCTCCAAGTGTCCTGGACAATCAACTGTCCACTGTCCCATCAACTATTCCACTCACGCTGCTAACCTGACACACTCACGTGGATCAGAAGAATTCGTCCATGTCCCTCCACTCAGGCCACTCAGGTTCTTGTCCAGTCCCTTGTTATTATGTGACCTGACTACTGCAAGTGGCAGCTCAGCCCTGGTGCACCATTTGACCTCAGGAGCTGATCCAGAGTCTGGTTCCAGTTTCCTCACCATCCCTCTGGGGTCTCCCACACCTCCACACTTTACTCCTCTCTGCACTGGCTTCCTGTAGCTGCAGCATCAGATTCCAAACCCTGATGCTCACCTACAAAGTTAAAAACAGTCCACCATGTTACCGTCGGTCCTCCTCCTCGCCTGGTCAGAGATCTCTCAGGGATCGAGGAAGACATGCGTCTAGACTGTTTTCTGTTCCCGTTTTGAGGTGATGGAATGAACTTTGATGTTGATGAACCCTCTAGACGTCCGTACAGCCGAGTCTCTGGCAATGTTTAAGCGACAACTAAAGACCGGTCTGTTTCTTAGACATTTGTGTTACAGTAACATCCCCCAAATATTTCCCAACAGTGGTTGACTGGTGTCATTGATGTCAACTTCAAAGCTCTTACAGTATGTACGGCACTCTAGATAAGAGCATCTGGAAAATGCTGTAAATGAGCAAAAAAATGATAATGTTAATAAACGTGTCAAAGCAGAGGATCAGGTAAGATGCTGCACTTTAAAAAAACATTTCGATCTCACTGAACAACACAGATCATAATCTAGGTCTAGGTTACTGTAGGGTAATGCAAAAAAACAAACGAAACAAATAAGAGCTTCAGTGCCTAGACGTTCATTTACATAACCATATTTCAGATTAATGTACAACTAATGTGAGCTGTAGTTGTTGATTAAAGCCCCAGTAGTGTAGTTAAAGTTGGTGCATCAGTGGGTAAAAGATGCCACAGTTAACACATAATGTCACATACAGTACTGTAACGTCAGACTATCAATCCCACTGATAGTCACCGTTAGTCTCTCTGCATACAGTGGACAGTGGTGAGACCAGCGATTCCATATTTTTTTCCTCTGTTTGAGTTGTTAAAACAGTTGTCGTTGACTATAGTTATCTTTCGTTGTTTTTTTTTTTAAGTGTTTTATACAGCCAGAAGTTTGGATTGTTGAGTGAAAATAGTTTTGTGGCATGTATGTGCTTGTTTTTTTTTCTACACAATTAAACATTTGAATGAACATCTTCTGAGACGGTGATTACAGAATTTTTGCCAGGGGTTGTACATGTATATTTTTATATTTCTTATTTATAATAAAAATCGCTTCGTGATAATACTCATATATTATATTTGATAATAATAATATGAATTTTTGATTGTGATGTCCTCATATATTTGACAGAGATTTTGTGGGGGTGCAATCAGTGGCAGGGAGGCTTTTTAGCGCATAACACCGGTACGCAGCGTTTCTGAAAGATTTAGCTCCAGCAGGCTGTAACAGGAGAAGATCTAAAAATATTTTTATTTGTAAAAACTTCTCTGTCCACTCCGGAGCAAGAAAATATGCGATTTGTCATTTTTGTGTGTTTATTTCTTGATAAACAAATGAGATAATCTCGGTTCACCTCCAGTGCTCAAATATCCCCCTCTTGGTCGGCGAGTGCGAGTGACGTCACTCCCCATACAATCCCGCCCCACAGTATAGACCCGCCCCTGACGCTGATTGACAGGTTTCTGTGTAACGTGTTGGAAATGCAATTGCAAATGGATTAGCGATTGCGTTTGAATTTTGGCGGCTTGACGCGCGGCGCAGAGAAAGTGAAAAAGCAAACGTGGTGATTGATTTTGCTATTTAAATATGACAGGTTCATGACGTGTAAGACCTGGAAATACAAATGCAAATGGACTTTGTTTTTTCATTTGAAGTTTGGCAGTCAGTGTGCGCTCGCGAAGGCGAATCAGCAAACGGTAATGCAGAGTTAGCAACTGCATTTGAATTATGGCGCAGTTTGTGTCCACATTTGGGAAATGCATTTGAATATTGTCCGCGATATCGTTCCATAGTGCCGCCTATTTTATTCATATAAATACAAATTATAATTACAATAATTTATAAACTAAGGTGTTTTAGGTTAAAGTTCTGCCCCAGGTGAGGTTTAGTGCACAAAGTCTATCATGGCATCTTACCCCAGGACCTTGAGGCGTGTTCCCCCAATGCACCTTATGTACGAATTATTAAACAGGTGACGATCAAATGTCTCTGTATAAAGTCAGGTTTGTGATGTCACTCTGTAGAGACACGCGTGTGCATTAACACGTTCCTGTTGTGGGTCCAGGGGGGTGGTGTGGGGCGTGTTAGCTAGCCTGGGGCAGTTATTATACGATGTGGATATGCAGTCTGTGTATGAACATGTACTGTATGTCACTAGAGCGGAGACACTTTCCCTACATCACTACAGTATGTATTCTGTATCTGGACACCACAGTGGAGTGTTTTTGCTTTGGGAGACATGTACAGTGGTGCGGTCGTGTTTAGGAGCTCATCCAGTTTATGTCCAGAACGTCTCTATACTGTACGTCTATACTCCTTTTTGAAGAGTAGAGGTATTCGGTTTGGTGTCTGAACAGAATGAGGAAGTGGTCCCCTCTCTCTACTCTACTCTACTCTACTCACTTTATCAGGCCGAGGCTCATATTACCCATCAGCCTCAGCTGTTTACACCACACACAGCAGTACTGCAGTGTCACCACGGTCACAGCGCTGTGATTTCTAATAGTGGACACTAGTGGACAAACGGCCTCCTTTAAAACATTCACAGTGTTCAAACAGCACCGCGGCTAAGCGTCTCATCACCGTACTGTGCTTGGACTCAAATCTTGGTGCAGCATTACGGCGAAGTGTTTATAATACCAATACGGCACTTTAACACTTTAAAGCTCTGGGGATTTTTGATGGAAAGAGCCGGACCTCTGTGATCGACTCGGACTGGAGTGCTGTTCCTATGGGGTCTATTTATAACCCAGTAAAATCTAGAGTGTGTGCAGGGCAGTGAGTGAGTCCTGTTTAAACATTAAACACAAACTGGTGTTCTTCTCATGGGGTAAGGAGTGAATACTGAACATGAACCATGACGTCTCCTGCAATTAATTCTGTTAAAGACAAAGAGTCAGGTTTAGCTCACTCACGCATCGTCTATACCTCTTTACCCTGTAGTCAGGCTTGCGGGGGGGCGGAGCCTAAACCAGGAGGGGTACACCCTGGACAGGGTGCCGATCAGAATGATCAGATCGTCCCTGATGAACGAGGGAAAAACTCCCTGAGATGGAAATAGGAAGAAACCCTGAGAGGAACCAGACTGAACAGGGAACCCATCCTCATCTGGGTGATAACGGACAGCAGGGACCCTGTACAGGATAAAGCAGTATAGACAATGTGTGAGACAGGTGGTAAGAGCAGTGATGATGATGATGATGATGATGATGTTCTTCCACTTTCTTTCTGTCTTTCAGGAAAGGAAAGAAACACACTATTATTCTGAGAACTCAGCTGAGTGTCCGTGTTCACGCCTGTATTGGTGAGTCTCACTCAAACCCCCCCCCCCCCCCCCCACCTCTCTCGTCTGTTTCTGGATGAGCAGGATGGACGGATGGATGAATAAAAAAAGAGTAGATGAAGAAATTAGAAGGTTTTATAGGTGAGAAGAATGAATGGATGGATGGATGGATGATTAAAGTGTTGGATGGGTGTGCAGGGTGTGTGGAGTCCTGGATGACTGAGCAGTGGGTTTGGAGAATTCACAAGAAACTATTGGAGGAACCAGATGAACGGATTGATGGATGGATGATTAAAGTGGATTAGTGTATGAGATAAGCAGAGGTGCGGAATGGATGGATGGACAGATGGATGAAATGTGAGAATGTGCTTATGGAATGAGAAATCTGTCTCTAAGCAGACACGACTCTTCCTCTTACATGCTCATTGGTGTGTGTGTGTGTGTGTGTGTGTGTGTGTTTTGTGGTAACTGCTGTGCCTGTTATAGCTCTCAGCTGACCTGACTCACACACACACACACACACGCACACACACACACACACACACACACACGCACACACACACACACACACACACA
Organism: Channallabes apus; assembly: GCA_030522415.1. Lineage (NCBI taxonomy): Eukaryota > Metazoa > Chordata > Actinopteri > Siluriformes > Clariidae > Channallabes > Channallabes apus. The sequence continues at coordinate 234,356 of CM060107.1, forward strand.
CACACACACACACACACACACAGAGTGCTGAGTGTACAGTTGAGCAGGACGCAGACAGGAGTGTGTGTCTGTTTTTTCTAATTTTAGTCTCACTGGAGTCGTTTTCTTTTGGAAAGTCAAGCAGGAGATTGTCATGTCACAAACACACACGTGTCGCGCTTCAAAGGGGGGAAACATCTAAACAACATAAACAGTAAATAAAACTCAATAAGAGAACAGAAGTTTTAAAACCCACCTCTTTTCTTTTCTTCACAATATGAGTTTATTTTTAGTCCTATAAGAGGTGTGTTTTACAACACTGAACACTGAGTCACTCTGAGCACCGCATGTGCAAAAAACAAACGGTAAAAGTCAGATATCTATTAAAAGAATGAACACACACACACACACACACACACACACACACACACACACACACACACACACAAAGATTCTGAAGTTGTTTTAAAACCTTATTGACCTGATGTCATCACGCAGTCACTGCAACCAAGCGTGAGATGATTTCAGCTTTGTGGGATGACGCGTTATCCTGTGCTCAGAAACGGATGGTCAGGAACAACATGCAGGTAGGCTGTGGGATGTAAACTATGCTCAAGTGGTACAATGGGGCCCAAAGTGTACCGAGAAACAAGAACCCCCCCCACA